>JAUUEB010427186.1:527-11981 GCA_032362205.1 Clione limacina
TAACGTCTGGCATATTATTGACGATAAAAATGTCTGACATACTCTTCAAACTCTCTGAACAAATACATCTTTTGTTCCGTGTGACAGGAGGAATTATGAGTCTAGGTTTTTCAGTTGCTGTGTACACATACATTCTTATCTCTAAGTTTGTATTTCAATTCTTTATATGTAGATGATTGACCTTGAGCTGATATGTGCCGGAAGATATTGTCGAATTGTAGATTATAAAAACGAATGAATACACACAATTTCCCCCTGACAGCGTTACTTATTGTAGAATAAAATACGCCAGGAATGCACTACAGAGCTTTTTTACCTGAAATGTGTCCCATCGAAAATGCTATTACATCATAAAATTATAAATGAAATGTTTTCAGGCCTAAATTTACACATGCTCGAGTAAGATTCAATAAAATTTATAAAATTGTCATAAAGACTTAAATGTAAGGATTCCAAGGGCTTAAACATCGGAATGTTTCATCTAGATTCCAGGAATTAATTTCATTTAAAGTATATGCCTGTGTGCTTTTCCAGTAATCATTTTCAAGTTTGTTGAATATAAATGTCTTTAACATCTTTTTTTTCGTACATTTAAGTATTAAATAAAATAGTAATACGCTGCATAGGCCGTCATAGAAGTTCAATAAATGCACCGTACTAATAGCGCAAAGGTGAGGATAACAGAAAGAAAGCAAGATCTTGACCAAGATCAATTTCTTTTAAGTGTGAAGTGTCCACTCGAGTTCTTATATTGACTATATCATTTATCGTCCTTCTTTTCAGGTCACGGACAATGACGTCACAAGTCAAACACGACAGACACAAGTTATGACGCAACATAAGCGTGCTTCGATGTAAAATGACATAACTTGAACTGAGTATTAACCATTGATAAAAATCAGAAACAATTAATTTGAACACGTGTTGAATATAAAAACACTTGGAAGTTTAACATATCTATGGTATGTTTGTTATCCTATGTTTAAATTACAGGAAAATCCACCCAGAGACTTTGGATCATCGTTGATGACCAAGCCTTTTCTATGAGACTTTTATCATGCATCGAGCCTCTGTGTCCTATGCTGACTTGGTCTGCCTTATGATGTAACGCTGTCCTTTCCTGTTGGCACATGGTGATTATAAGTTATTCTCGTCTTTGATACAGGCCTTCATGAGACGCTAACGCACATATTTTTTTTACCGATGTTTCTAACCACATGGATAATTTTTTCCCTCATCGGTTATCTGTTTAGAAAGATGGTCATCAAGCTTCCGTCATACATAGTATTTCCTTCTTAACTTGGATGCAGCTATGTCGGCTGATAGTTATTGTCAGCATCTGGTTGTGAAACCTCTGCATTGCTGCAAAGAGCATTTTTGAACTGCTTGCATGTGCCGTGTTGTATACTTTTCTCAAGAAAACATCAACGGTGTAGAAATTGTCCTCGTCTGTCCTATCCTTTGGGTTATTATTCCCCCTACTGTTTTCTCTGTCCTTAATCGTCCACATTCCCAATATTATTGGCAAAGATTATTACAACTTTCTGAATGAAGTTTTTCTTGGCAAGAACAACCGGTCAGTGAACAATACTTCTGCAGAATTTAAACATCGATCACTTTATCATATGTGATGATTTTCATAAGTTGACGCGGATGGATGGCCGAGATTTAAGAAGATCTGAGTTTCTTCATGGTTCACTTTTATAAAACAATACAGTTAAGAGAGTTGTGTAGAAGAACTTGATGAAAGTTGCTGATATTATGGTGATCTCATAGACTTTTGTTTAGATCTATAAAGGACCTTATGTATGATTTTTGTTTGTGTAAGTTGCAATGTGAAGATGTACATAGATATCTGAAATATTCTTTACTTTCAATGATTTGGGCTTAGGGGGCTGAACTCACTTTTTAAAACATTTATCTTATGTCCGTATAGTGATGCAGTCAACGAGAAACGTGCAACTATTTCTCAGGTTTATCCTTGTCTGCTGGAGACATTATTTATTTTTTGAGTTTTAGTTTTCTGACACAATGCTCTCATGTGTGTGTTTTCTATAGATGTTTTAACTGACTTATCTATTAGTGCCTCGATAAAACAAATGAAATATACATTTTTAAACTCTTTTAACAAAAACACGTCACTTATTTCTATAAACCAATGATATTTACGTTTATATTATGTAATGTTCTAAATAAATACCACATACCTGTGTTTTGAATATTCAATAACATAGCTAAATCAAGGACGCAATATAACGACCATTGGAAAAAAATTGGTTGAATAATTACCGGCGTTTTTAATTTTACGTCTTATAAGCAAACCTGTATATGCCGTTTGTAGATTAGACATGGAATGTGAAAAGCATGTAGATTAACGGGGGTTTATAATTTGGCAACCATGTAATAAAATGATTCATATAGAAAGGGCGATAACTCTTCTTAACCTACTCATCAATATTCACTAATAGGCATCGTGGGACATGATTAGGTGATGGATGTGACCCGGATTATGTGTGAAAGTGTTCATGTCTTTGTGATAATAAATGGCTTTAGGATAAATGGAATAAACACTACTGTGTTTAGTTTACACAAAAGGAAGATAACATGGAATTTGGAGTGCGACAAATTGAAAAGGGAAAAGATTATTGACAGGAATGATGTCAATAGTAGATACAAATGAAAGTGTTAGAATATTTCAATGAACATGTTTTCAAATGGCGTCTTAAGCACAATAGCTTGTATCAAAAAGAAAAAAAATTATTTATAAAGTTAGATCAGTAGGGTACATTTCTGATAACTAAAAAATGTGAACAAATGAACTAGATGACCTTTCAGAAGCCATAACTATGGTAATTGTGTGACTCTAAGGCAACAAGCTAATAGCGTTGACAATTACAATAGAAATTTATACACATCGGGTACTAATTTTAAAGGTGACGAAAATCACCACATTCTTATATCCCAAACTTACAATAAGTTTTTAAGTATTTATGTTCCTGGAAGCTTCCAAATGACCGTAGACTATGTACCCTGATTGTAATTTACACACAATTTTTTCAACAATAAAACATAAATATCAACTTACAAAATATTGCGACCCGTCCTACTAATAATAGGGCAATTTAAACATTACACTTCATTGAACACTTGATGTTTGTAGGTTTTCCGCTCGACCGACATAGTAAAAATATATCACATACTATGGAAGTTTGGTATAATGTCACGTTGTCACTAAGGAAAGGTCAATAGAACTTGCAATTTTAAGTGTCATATTGTTTTCAGAGTTCCATTAAAGGAACGTTTTAAAACAGTGTAGATCACTGCAAAACTTAGTTTACAGAACCATAGAAGAAATAAATACAATTTGTTTATCATAAAAGTTGCACTCTTCTGTGTGATACAATCATGAAAACTAAGGTATCAACTAATTTCAAGTTACTAACTTGGGTAACTTGGGGTCAAAGTTATGATTTTTGCAATCAGTGCAGAACGATACTTGTTCCTCCCCCTATCTAATGTTACTTTCAAGCTACCAAAAGATGTCATGGAAAATACTTTCACAGCTTCTCCTCGCTGGACAACGTTTAAGCAAGACTGTCAGGGGCATGTAGATTGTGTTGTTGATTATCGTCTAGAAGTGTATGGACATTGTCTATGGTAATAGCTCCTGCAGTCTGATTTTCACTGCAAGATAATCTGCTATCTCATTGCCCGGACGCCAGGGTAGAACACCAAAATAATTCTGAGGAGCTTGCTTTCTATGATGGATGTGAGCCAATGTTTAATATATAAATGACAACCTTGACAACATTAACTTTGAGTAAGGGTCATCAAATTATAGATATAAATACTATACTTTTATCCCGTCCATCCCTGAAGAATTAAGCTAAGATTTGGACGGACTGATGGTCTGCAAAAGCATTGGAATATGGTATATACTTGCTGTTCCAATCAAGTTAATGGGGATCTGACTGTTGTTACCACTTCACAGTTGTAATATTCAAAAGGAAGAACAAATCCTAAGAATGTTCTTTCTTTATGATCAATGACATCTGTTTTGATGAACAAGCTTCTAGGGATACACCCACTTAATATCGTTATATTTCTTTTCCATTTGAAAGTGATGATTTCATCTTATATTTATTTTGTTCTCTTTATTCAAACATTAACTACATACACTCATAGGCATATTATATCTTTTTATAGTACCTCTTTACAAACAGTGTTCACGATTTAAAAAGATTTTGAGTCAATATTTGTTTGCTTATCTTGGTGGGTTGAAAATTGGAAATTACATTTCATGTTGTTTGCACAAATAGGGATTCTTTTCATATCCCGGCTATCTAGTTTTTGAAATATGTTAGGGTTGATTAGTGCAAATCTCTTTCATCTTCATTTAAAAGTGTTTGCATTTTTGGCATCCTAATGGATGATTAATCTTAAACTAAAAGGACGAGGACTTGTTTAATAATGGCAGGTTAACTTGTCAAAACATCTCAAGAACAACAAACAAAAAGCAGGCGATTTAAAATATGAAAGTGGTATAGCTAAAAAAAATACAACATGATCAATTCTAAAGTTTTATATAAATAATAAAATGATAAAATGTAGGTAAAAGTATCACCAAAGAATGTTTTTCTTCGTATGCAACTGATTATTTAAAGAATATCTGTAAACTTTCAAATTCTTCAAAACCTCTCAAAAACAGAATAAACCCAATTGATGTGAGGCATTCGTGAGATAAGACGCTTCCATATTCTTCAAGGTCAGACAAAATGTCACTATCAATATTTGATTTAATGTGAGCAATGTAGCAATGTATCAGGGCAGCAATCTTTGTCTGATCTCAAGTAGCCCATGAACGATAGCAATAAAGAAAGATTTTGTCTCCTATAGACATATATCTCTATGTACTCCCCACGAACTCATCGCCCACGTACAAGGATACACAAACACACGCGTCTAACATGTAATGTTTACAATCTTTAAAACCTCTTGTCGGTTGTGATATTGAGATATTAGATACAATGTGATCTTTTTCTCTTTTCCTTTTCATTTTTCTTTCAACTTATCGGTTAAAACGAACAAAGATTTGTGATCTTATCAAAGATGTGATGTTTTATATCCAGAAAAAACACCTTTTGTCGCCCTTTGCAATGCTTTTTCGTATCGCTTTTCAGATATGTTTCATTACACGTTTCCAAATCTTCTTGCTAGCTCTTTGTTTGTCATAGTAATGTTAAGAACTGTTTCCACTACAATCTAAAAACCTCATAACTACTGATAATAAACTAGTTCATTAACTAAAATTACAACTTTCAGATTACTCAGCTCACTATTTAGTGCTTTAAGTGTTTTCATGTTTCAACAAAGTTTATTAAGACTAACTCATGTTTTATGAACTTTTGTATTATTGTTGTTCCTTCTAAAAACCACCACACAGGTACAGCCAAGTAACATTGCCTCAGAGTGACACAAGAAAGGCATAACAGCCTTACCTCATATCGCATCGAATCGTAAAATGTCTACTAAATGTTAACGATGTTGCCGAAACTTCCTTTGTGATGTTATTTTGTTTTCTTCGTCTCTGTATACATTGATTCTGACCTTAAAAAGAGAGCTTACAATACCTTTAGAATAGAATATATGATACGGTAACACTTTGATTGCAGAACAGAGCGCGATAACATTGACAAAGAGGATTTGAAGTTATCAGGGTTCACTTTCACCCTCTCAATCCTCAGATATGCATTTGATTAGTTGTATCAAATCCCATAGTGTCAACAATCAAAGCGTTATGAGATAATGCAGATACTGAATTCGAATATTAACCTCGAATGAGCTTCCCCCTTCTTACTCCTTATTGTGAGTTAAACAACATTCTACAAATGTCTGATATTGTGTGCAGCGTTCAGAGTTTTAATTGCTAGGACAAATCTAGTTGAAATATCGAAATAATTGGATTGCTAACTTAGAATGGTGACGAGAGGAGAGGCCACTATTTGTAACTGAGGAATCATATTCATTTTCTTATTGCTCACCGTTACAAAAGTCGTTCTCTCAAAAGGCCAGGGGGTGATGAAACATGTTGTTAAAACTTCAGACGTCTAGAATTGCACTTACCTAACTTCATTACTTAGACTACTCAAAGGTGAGTCAACAGTAGAAATGTTGGTTGAACTCATTCTGCGTTACAATTATCATCAAACAGAGAAAGAACGCAAAATTTCTAAAACAAATCTCAGTTTAAAAGTTTTAAATTCCGAAAAAAGGGGAGAGATGCTTAGCCAAGTGTGAGATATTTTTTCAATCATTTATTTTTGTAATGGAAACTGCAGATCACCTAAAAGGATCCTAGGATAGCTGTTAAGTTTTTTTGCTGGAGCGCTTTCTGAAAATAAGTATGAAATTGTCAAAACAATTCACGGGTCATTTACCAACCAACATTGAACTACGAGTACGCAACTATACATATAGATGTCGAGGTTGGATTCAAAAAGGCGGATATAACCGGCTTTTGCGACAATATTTTTTCCGGACTACGGAATGGGCAACTTAAAGGTTTAAACATACGTTTTTTTTCTTTTCTACAAAACATAGTTGACTACTATCAAATCAAAGACATTGAGGTGAAAAAGATGATATGACCCTATTTTCTGGTTGTCAATGCAGCAACCTAACCCCGTTATCCTGCTTTGAACATTTTCCAAGGAAAGCTGACGTGCAATAATACTAGTAAAATCATGTTAGTGCATAAAAAGTATAGATAATGTTCTTGAACTGTGCGCACCGTGCATAACTTTCCTCAACAGGAAGTGAGGTTTAAACAAACACAATATTTCCTAGTCACTGTTTTGGGGCGTTTGCAAGATATATTTTCTGTGTTATCAACATCCGGTCTGTTGTTGTTCTTTACGTGTCGAAAATCAAACATACAAACCAAAGAACAAGGCTTCATAGAGGACACTAAATAAATTAATGAAGAACAAGATGAAAGAATAGCACAAGTTTTATAACATAGATTACTTTAGTTTGCCGACCCTCAGACGGGTGTGGCCACGGAATGGACCCGAGCCGCCATATGCGTTCAATGCTTGAAAACATAAATAAATAACACGCATGATTCCAAATCATAATCTAGATTTCCTCTGATTAGGGTTGGACATCTGTCGTTATGCAAACATAAATAAGTCAATACTAGGCTCTTATCTTCTTTGGTACCGCACTTAACGTAGGTGGGCGTGATAGGGATAATGTGTTGATCATCTTATCTCAAGACGCCCCTTTCATCTATTTGTTTATAGATAATAGATATGAAGCAGACGCTGACCTTATAAATATGTAAAGAGTTAAGCCTCCAATTGCCTGTTTTCGACACTTCAGAAATAACGCAAATCTTTTAACGCGTTTTAGTGAAAACAGTGAAACAGACATGAAATATTTTCTATCGTCCCCTGGTATCGCTTAGTTTATATCTATCTCTTAAGCATCGTATTTCGTGTGGCAATTGGAGATATGAAATTACTCGTAGTTTAATTATACATCAAAAAGCCAGTCTCTCCTAGAGAAGGATAACCGTTCTTCTAATATTTCATTAGT
Source organism: Clione limacina (assembly GCA_032362205.1). Classification (NCBI taxonomy): domain Eukaryota; kingdom Metazoa; phylum Mollusca; class Gastropoda; order Pteropoda; family Clionidae; genus Clione; species Clione limacina. The sequence continues at coordinate 8,127 of JAUUEB010427186.1, forward strand.
TCTCAGAGAAAAAAATACCAGAAAAGCTCAAGGCCTCGCCGTGCTTAGTAGTGTCAAATGGTGCAGATATAGTGATTAAACGAAAACTTCTAGTGAAGTGGTCGCTCCAAAACAGTTACAGCGCATCATACTAGTGACAGTTAAATTCTTGAGTTCATAAACAATTCATTTGATATGTCTAAAGTCTGTAGATTGTATTTGTTCTCAAATATAAATCTTGAATCTTATCACAAAGTATTAAATACTCGACATAACGAATTTTCAAATACTTAACTCGAGTTTAGTAACATTTGTAATAATATATGTAGTAAATCTTTTCTCAAATATAAAACTGGGATATAATTACAAAGTTTGTGATAAACATACATTGACAATTTAGATATAATTATACAACAAGAAATAAGTCTCGATGGAAACATTGGACAGAAGTCCATGCAATGGAATCTCACAGTGAATTGCAGGGTGATTCGGGTAATTAGAATCATGCGCATAATGCTCATTGCATTGTTTAGATTACTGTTACTTGAAGTCATAGTTTTTGCTGGGTGTGTGACAATATGTAAACAAATCCATCTTTTAAAGCCTGATTGTATTATTACTCTCAAGTTATTGCTCGTTTTCTTTTGTTTAAATAACTGTTGTTCACAATGATGTTTTCTTTACCGGTTCCGGTGATTATTTAATTGACTGCTTTAAAGTTATTACAGAAATTGAATAATACATTTCAATTATTGAATAACCTTTTAAAGAAAGTAAAATACCGAACATTTATTGACCTATTAAAAAAATTGACTAATTTACCTAATATACAAGTTCATGACAAATGACATTTACCCCTAACTGCCATCTGTATCTTTTAATTTGCCGATAGTTGTACTCAGCACGACGTAATTTGTCACGTTCGACGCGTAGAATGTCACCGCGACACATGGCCAGAGATTACACACAATCGGAGATCACTCAGCCAGATTCACGCGCTTGCCAGCTGGGGCTAGAGTTGAAACTATTATCGATATACCCTCTAAACGTAATCTTTGTCTTTGTAGGTTGATGATTGGACCGATACCAGCAACTCATTAGGGAACTCATTATTGTTAAAGTACCAATAGGTAACAATTTGATGTAATGAAAAGCCTTGGACAAAAAAACACAGGGATGAATAGGTAACAGTGTACTGAATAGAAAGATAATAACCAACAATCGATAAGCATCAATTGAACGCATATTCTAGCACATTTTACGTTAGTCAATTAAGGATCCGGTTATTTCGAATAAATCAATACCTCCACTATAATGTTCACTTTGCTATATCACATGGGAGTGAGTTGGTAATCACCATCAACGAAAAGTTTACAAACACTAAAAAATATTTTTCTCGTAATCATATTATAATATAACAAAACGTTGGATATGGCACTAATACAAGGCAACTGCATTTCTCAATGACTTGTCATGTCACGGTGGCTGTGACATTGACTTATGATACAACTTTCATTTTTAGAAGAAGGGTTTTTTGTCAGTAATATCATTAAAAAGGGTAACAAATACCTAATACAAATAGAAACAGAGCCAAAATTGTGTACAATTACGAAAGGTTTGATTTCATTTAGGTTAAGCACGATGCTTTTTTTTGTAGATATTATTAAGATTGGGCAGCTCTTAGCTTACAGAACCAATATTGTGGTATCCCTGGTGTTGCAGTTATAAATACTTGTAGGATTTTCTCTCATCCCAGTTTGTGGACTTCCCTCTCCTCAGGACACTTAACATATAACTTAGGTCCTTCTAATTTTCGTCCTCGTCTAAGTTTGCATATTGGTCTTTGCTCTCTTATCTTGATCTTTCCAATACTGTATCTCTCGTGGAGTCATCATCAGCGACCGATCACTTTGATAAGTTTCAAAAAATTTCGTTGGTGGAGCACCAACGAAATCTTCCAAAACTCATCGAATCGCAAATGCCGAAATGCTTCTGAAACCATCGCTCCAAAAAAATGCGTAGCCGGGAACTACGAGGTCAAATCAGGTCACAATATTGTCAATGGCAGTTGTCTAGCGAATCTGTTTCATTCAAGTGTTTAACGTCGATATGGATGGCTATTGAACTTTTTTTTAATTGTTCAGCTTGTGTGTAAAACGAGTTCAATGAACTTTTGTGACCTAATGAAGTTGTCACTTCAACACGCTAGCTAGTCTGTCAAATCTAACTGGTATAGTGAAATTAAGTTCATTGGCGTCACAACAGGTTATTAACGATGTTTGATTACTATTATCTCCGGACCACTGAAAGGGCAACTTTAGGATCTATGTAAATTATTATTTTATATTTTCATCAAAACGTGGTTGACTAAAATCAAATCTTTACAATAAAAGAAAAAAATATTTTATTTAGCCCTAATTCCGGAAGCCAATGCAGCAAACTGGTCTCGTTATGTTGTTTAGAACGTTTTCTATTTTTATATCAAAGTCACAAAGTAGTACAAGTAAACATGGAACTGTCAATCGATTCAAATACTTTGAAAATCTGAAAAGGGCATGACTAAAAAATCAAAACGTTCAACGCATTGCTTTGTCGTTCAGGTGGTACAACCCCTCAATGTTTGATTAAACGTAACAGAACATCGGCACACGCATCAATGTGTATTGTTCATTTCGACGTTCGTGCTGTATTACACATCTAGACGTCAAAACTGTGAAATCGATTTTAGTTTCAGCGTTGTTTGTACAAATGTAAAAATAGATTGATTGAACTAAAAACAGCGATTCTTTTCAGTTTTGCAAATAATGCTCATCTCACCTCACACCTTTGAACAAGTCAACCCATTAAAGTGCGTCTATTCCGTACCGTGTCAAAGTCTGGCATTTCCTCGACAAAATAACGTTCATATTTTTTATTGATAAAAGAAAAGACAATGTCTTCTTGTAAAGCAAGTGACAAGTTGTTCTGGGTTGATGTTTTTGGTATTTTGTTTTATTTTTTTATGTTTGGTCGTTTATGTAGGTAGGTATGTATGTTTGCAAGTGTTTCTCTCTGGTTGGGTGTGAATTCCTATATTGATTCCAAAAGTGAAAGTCGTCTTACAATTACCAAGTATTTAAATAGCATAGACATCTTACATAATTCTACATTGTATATTCCATACATAAAGACGCTTGTTAACAATGACAATACATAGCATTATAACATTTGGATGTTGGCAGTTCCTCTCAACTTCATAAAAATGTCTTGTTTCAATTTATTTGTCTTGCCAATATCAAGTTTTACTTACGTCAAGAATCCATGACTTATAATTTCTGATGATCTCCCCTTTAATCATGCACATCAAACAACAGCTTGCCCTAAATCCGAAACGCATTTTGTGAGTTCCTTTCAGTTCCTTCTCATGACGTAATGCATTACGATTCCAATCATGGTATGGATTGTCAAGGCCATGTCATACGCATAATGAACATATAGAGATAGAGAATACACGTCCACATTTCTTGTTGTTTTGCCCTTCCATTTTTGTGCTGACTTACAAAAATGTATATTATTTTTCCTACGTTTAGATATAAATAGAAGATTGTATTCACACATGCGTGATGAAAGTGCTTAGATTGTTAACATAAAACTACATTCTTTGTCTGTTTTCTAGCTGCAATGAAAATTCCCACAATACTCATATTATGACTTAGTTATTTCATGACATGTAAGGCCCAACGTTGTATGTGATTATATGATACGTTGACAGTGTAATAATGTTTTTTTTGTGTGAAAGGCAAAGTTTAAGATTGGAAAGAAGAGAGAGAGAGAGAGAGATAGAGAGAGAGAGAGAGAGAGAGAGAGAGAGAGAGAGAGAGAGAGAGAGAGAGAGAG
>JAUUEB010427297.1:0-11980 GCA_032362205.1 Clione limacina
CAAATACACATCAATATATATATATGGAACACATTAGGCTTTCTTTTCTGAATGTTGCTCTTAATGGTTCCAAGTTCAACTTCATATTATATTACAAAAAATATTTCGAAAAGATTGAAATTATGAAATATAATCTTCATATTGGATAATGTTATTTTTCTACATCTTCTTTATTTATATATGCTAATGTATTCAAGATTAATAAAGTAGGGTAATGGAGCGATTGACCAGTGACACTATATATCCATCCAGGTAAAGATAACGTGATATTTTTGAAGTAGAGAGATAAAAACTTATTATAAACTAAGATGAAGTTATTCATAATGCGGTGATAATTACCTCCATAAAGAGATAAATAGAAGTATTTAAATATTTGATTTCAAGAATGTTCCAGACTAAGTCAAGACTTCTTGGTTAATTAATGTTAATGCTTCTTAAATCTAAGCTGGCAATTCCAATTATATCATTACTCCTGATTTTTTATCCATTGTTTACCTTCATCGTATTTGTTATCTGTGTATACATTAATTCTCCTTTATTTTTTATATCCTTAATTCTTCATTGCTTTAGAACTAAAAAAAGCAAAACCTACACACCCACTCTTGTAGATTTGTGATTGCAAAATATATAAGTGACATTTAGCCCTTAGGTACAGTAGAAAATCTTGCTTATACAAAAACAGCAACTTTCGTAGGACATTTACACGAATCGATGCAAAAAAACTCATGGATGAAAGCAACGTGTAGTGTATGTCATTCTCTCAAGTACATAATATATAAGATAAACACATCAGATAAACACACGTTGATCCTTGTACATGTTTTGCTAACTGCATAAGTATTACCACTGATAGGTGAACGACAAAGAGGTATTATGTTTACATAGATACCAGCAGATTATGCATTGTTATTATCTTTGACTAATTGTTACTCGCTGACTGGGCTTTCACTAAGTAACAATACCCCGATAAATGATCAGTAATTGTTGATTAGCTGGCCAATGAAATGAAGAGTACGCTTGACTACGTTATAGGACAACTATAGTTCAACAAACCTTGCTAAACGACAACTCTTATATGATTGGTTGCGTTAATCACCAAGTCTCACACTGCAAATTCAAGAAGAAGAAAAAGAAAGGGAATTAGAATGTTGTTATTTGGTTGCCATTCACATAATAAAAGAACGTGTATCATTAAAGGTAATAAGATAAAACATGATTAACAACATTTATAAATATAAACAATAAATCCAGAATGTCAACATACATTACTGTGTCCCGAGATAGTATGTCTTCCTAGATGAACCCCTTTTATCAATTTAGCTCAGTAAACTATAACTGCTTTTATATCTTACCTCTCTGTCTATAGATAAGTAAGCACAATCGTAGATATCTATTTTTTTGGTTGCGGAATTCAATTCCGGTGTTAAAGGGTTATTTGTTCAAACTTTACTGCAAACGATAAGATAAACACACATCATGTCCTAATGGCTGACAGCTAGAAGCTATTACTTTGTTTTGCAAAGTCATGTTTGTACACTTCCGTTTCTGTCACTACACGGGTTTATAAAGTCCACTTTCCATTTTACTTTTAATTACGGAAGTAAACAAACCATTTTTGTCATGCAATGTATCACCACATGGACAAATAGTGCATATTTACTGGAATAAAAAACCAGTTTTAACAACAATCGCTTTTTATGGTTGTAAAAATCGGTGTTTTGGGGGGGATATGTGTGATTATTCTGCCTTTTTGTTCATCAACTAAAAACTCGTATTGACAAAATAACTATTATATGAGCAAATTTGGACAAAGAGTCATCGCTTTATTGTTATTTTGAGGCCGTGGCTTTCATTTTGCAAAATGCCCGCCATATGGTACTTCTGTCTCATATCTCAAAAAGTATAGAAAATAATATACAAAATAAATTACTCAAAAAGTAAGTTATGCCTCAAAACAATCTCAAATAAAGCAAATATGGCCCATAAGAATGAAAGTAATTTCCCTTCAAAATTTGTTAAATGAAAAATAAGTGTTAGTACCTGTTTGCCATCAAATTAAAATTCTAAGAGAAGCCAGTACTATAATACGCACCAAAAAAACGGAATTACTTGCGAACCAAGGACAGACTAAATTATAAAGCTCTCACAAGTCTTTTACATAAGTTATTATCAATTACAACACAGCAACCATCAGAACCAGATAGTCTTAGAAAGATAAATGGTTTTATAATCACAATTATTAAAGGTATCTTGTCAAATTAACTGTTCATTTCTGGGGAAAGATATGCGGTTAATCAATTGGGGGTATCACATATAATATATTATGTCAAATCTATATAAAGTCAAATTGCTCGACCTTGATTTCTTTCTTTTGAACTTGAAATTGGCCTAGAATGTCAAAGTTGTTGCAAAATAAAAAGTGTCAGGGAAAGACACATAACGATTTATTTGTTTATACAATCTCTAACCAACGACCTACCGCAAATGTTTGATGTTTTAGTACCTCGGCGGCCTAATAAGTTTTAATTCAGGGATAACAGATACTTTTCTCATCATCAACTAGTTTGCAAAGAAGAAAGTGAAGCCGTTTGAAATATTAAAGCAAACAAATAATATAGTTATAAATCATTCATAAAAATAATTATCAAACAAATTTATAAAAATATTTGCTGATCTTCTACGGTGTATTGTGGATAAACTTCATAAGGAGTATTTATTAATTTGTTTAGGCAACAACACTATATGGAAACGCTTCTTATTCGGTACTAGTCATTCTTCGAAAGTATAATGATTAAATATTTATCATATTTTATAATTACTTACTCCTAAATGTATTAGTAGAGTCAGGTGTGGAGCTATTCCATTATTATTTTATTAACAGTAACCTACTTCTGAGTCATTTCAAGAGACATGTAGATCGCCATTTAATTACATAAGTCGATTTTTTAAACTATCATAAAAAGATCATTATTTAATAAAATGGTATACTTATTAGGTCAGTAGATCAATAGACAAATACCCGTTCTTAACATCTATAGATTGATTACCATCCAATCAACGTTTTTATTGATAGAATTGTTAATTGACTTTTACGTGAAAGATCGGTAAGCATAAGGTAAGCAAGGCGGGATCGTAACGCTACACATCTGGTCTAAAAAGACGTATTTTGTTGTATTAAATATCGATTAGACCTGATACAAAGTACAATCAATGTCAATTTTGTATCAATCAAACATAAACATATATATATTTTTTAATGACATCTTGCCTTAAACACAAACACGAACGTATGAATGATGCTTATATGAAAACAAATCATAGGCAAATCTTTTAATGAAAAAAGGAACGACTTAATATTAAGAAAAAATAAAATAAATTATGTGTATTTATGTGTATGTTTAAATATGTGTTTCTACGATATTCATTGATATGTCTGACTGATTTATACTATTTCAGTTAATTTGGAAAAAAAAATATAGAAAAAAAATAGGTTATTCCGAATAATTTACTATTAAAATATCAATAATATTGAAATGTGAATAAAAATGAGTTAGTGAAGGATAAATTACGTATTCATCTTCACGCATAGGGGTTTTTATGCTCTTATATAAATAATAATATTTTCTTCATTATTAAGAATTGTTCATTATGATTTTTGATCAGAGTCTAATAATGGAGACAAATGTGTATAATATAAATATTTGAAGGCAAAGACATGCATTCACTTAATATGTACTAATAACATGTATACATACGTTACACAGGCATTATTAAAATTAAATTCAAAAATGTATAAATTGTCATGGTAATGTCCACTATAATTATGACATACCGAGAGTATAAAAAGTAACATGTACTTTTGCCATCTTTTGACGTCTCAACATAATGCTCGATAAGTCTTAGGCTTGAGCTGTAATTGCCGAATGCCTTCTAAAACTACATTATAGTTAAAGATAATCAATTTACCTCTATGAATCTTGTTGTGAAAAGATGTAAAAAATAAGGTCCGTGTTCGACTATATCGGACGGGCTGCAAACGAACGCCAATCCACGGGTGCGATCCCACTACGTTAAAAAAATAAACAATGACTCATGTAATATTGCAATAATGGCTCAACTTGATCAATCTGCTTAGATTATAAGGGAAAGTTAAAGGAGTTATCATGATGCCATTGTGTTAACTAGTGAACTGCAAAATAATCCGAGCTTTGACTCAATCCAATACACTATCATTAGGCCATGTAACACAAGTGACCTCACAAATCATTTGTAAACTGTGTGCGCTTTTTGAACATGCTTATATCTTTAACCCCCTAGATCCGTATTCGCAAAGACAAAATTTTGTAAAATGGCAAAGGCTTACAAGATCTGCTTTAACTCGTCGAAGTGCTTCATCCTGCCTGCATGCAAAATTCGTCTATTTTTTACCAACTGAATGACACTTTCTTACAAAAGGTGAAAATTATTGTGAACCCTAGCAGACAGCGTCAAATAGTCTACAAACTAGCTCGTATAATATTAGATTTATCATTTCGACTTATGCGACTGTTATGGCCCAAATTGCGTCAGTTCGCTTTATTTGGTTTAATTCACTTGAGTATAACATGGCTATGGCTTGGAATCCTTCAGGGAAATGAATAAGTTAACATCTGAAATCAATTTCTCTACGCTGACCTTGAGACAATCAAGTATGTCCAGTAAATAGTTACGAGATCTATCATTGGCATGATCAACTTCGTCTTCCTATTTAGTATCTATTAATCCTAAGAAAGAACTTGTTCATTTCGATCCATACCAAAGGTTTTTGGACGGACATTTCTTCAGTTTCTGAATACTGAATCTTTTTTCTCTTTAGTTCATATATATGTATCTACCACCTAGACGTTATATCTATACTGCTATATACTGAACGCTTTGCACTAGTGTCAGTATCTCGTACTAAGAAGACGAGTTTTCTTGGTTGTACATAAGAAATACAATAACCAGAGCATGAGTGTTTCTATCGTGTAGCAAAAATTGTAATCATGTTTTAGTATGTTGATGAATTATATATCATCGCAAAACTGGTGGCTAATCACTGAAACCCTAATGTTCGACTGCCACACAGGGCTTTGACTTAGTTTTCCTATCATATTTTGTTTGTGTTGACATTGTGTATGCTTTTCGTCTACTGATAAAATGGACATTCTCAAACTTGATTTTGTCTACATGCGTTACATGTCAGTTTTCACCTCAATTATTTTCTTATCTTGTCCTTGTACATTTTTGTCTGTGTTTTTGTCCTGTTTATTTTTAATTTGCAATGAAACACTTTCTACATGTATTTCCTTCGTATACTTTCTCTATAATATAGTCAAACGTCAATATATAGATGTTTGCAAACATTAGCTATCTATTTAGTAAATTTAAATATTTTTTTCTTGAACTTTCTTACTATAAGCAAATATTATATCAGTCAAGAAATAAGATATCCTTTAATCGACTGGGACGCCTAGTTTTTACATAATCTGTCAATATAAACCTTTGCGTCTCCTTATCTCACAAATTTTCGTCTCAAATTTCTGAAAGAAATATCTTATTGTCTCCAACCAATGAAAAAAGAATGTAGCACACACAATAACAAACTCAATATATAAACTAAATAACAATGAAGAAGAAGTAAATACTTAAACTGCATATAGTGACATGTGATGTGAATAATTCCACTCAAAACCAGGATGGTTCCATTTATAACACTTACTGACATTACTGTGGAATTATTCACATCACATGCCACTATATGCAGTTTAAGTATTTACTTCTTCTTAATTTACGGATTTGGAATTGAAATATTTACAGTGTACTCAATTTCGTTACATTTCATGATCGTATTGAAGAAATAAACAGCTTAAATTTGTAACATTTTTTTCCTAAATCGTTCTTTTCGATGTAATAGTATGGACGTTGTTAGTGGTGAATACAGTGATAATTATAAAAAAAAATAAGTTTATCCATACTGAGCGAGCATATGTTCATGTTTTTCCGACATCTTAAGTGTCTTAATGTCACTATTGTCAACAAACAACTTTATAGGATATTAAAATAAATATAAGTACCACATAATCTTTTCTGCTAATGGATACCAATCTCCCTAGTCGCTGCGACTTCTTGTTAATCCCTGCTTTCAAATTTAATCGACATTGTTGTCTCCTTACTTGTTCACTTAGAGAAGCAGTTGCTCAATCTATACCAAACAATTTAAAGCGATTTTTAAGAAATGTTCCCAATCGCACAGAATGAAAGCGCAAACTTCCAATTTGTCATCATGGTCCATAGTATTTAACAGATAACATTTAGGGATTAAACCTCTAATCATACACAGGAAGAATTACAACTAGACAAGCACAAACGTGCGCAGGCTACGATTTAAAGATAAAAGATAGAACAACGCTCCTTAAAACAATTCATTTTAAAATCGCAACATTCAAAACAGAAGTGCCTAATTTTTGTTCTAATTCTTTCGATTTCAAAGTTGTTGAATGGAAAAGAATAAAGTTTAAAACATATTGTATTTATTCAACATTATGTTATTCTCTTCACAGCTCAATATTTAACACTAGAATATCGACCGTACTACGTTCTCTCAATTAGTCGTATTAGTCCCTCTTCTTGCAAGTTGATACTAAACATATTTAAAAGTGGCTAAGAAAGAACGCACCATTTCTTCACAACAACAGCTCAAATTGCGTTGCGAGTAAAGCTTCAAAAAAGTTGAGATAAAAAGTTGCAAAGAAGATGCGAAAATGTTTCAAACATTTGCGACAATAGTTGCAAACAAAATTGAAAAAAAGTTGCGCAGTAAATTTGTGAAATAAATTGCAAAATAGTTTCGGAAAAAAGGGTGAAAAACTTGCGAAAAATGTTACCACGAATTTGGGAGGAATAGTTTCGGAAAAAATTGCGAAAAAGTTTGCGAAACCAAACCCTAACTCTAACTTTACTATAACCCTAACCACTGACCCTAAATCACAATCTTTGAAATGTCGCAAGTTTGACAGTTTAAGACAATCGACCATCACTTTCTTGGCTTCGTGACAATCAAGATTACAAGATATAATACCCATTGATTCCAGACTAGGGATCCATTAAGGAAAGAGTGTTTGCTACACCAGTTGCAGACTAAGTTGAGCTCTACACAAATACAAAAGGTTAATATGAGTATTACTCAAAGGATGCTGACAAACACCTGGGACCTGATTTAGAGACAGCAGAAGTTTGTGGGTAAAAATCGGGGCGATCATTGGGAAATTCGTGAGTTTTTTAGAAGGGCGTAGTTTTTGTTGTTGAAAATGTTCATCACTTCCGGTTTTTCCAAAGTTAACAAATAGGGTTTAACTACGGGTGATAGTATGACATAGTCATAAAAATAGGAGTTTTTAAAACAACTAAGGACAAAATCAATTACATGTACCTATGTTCAAACGGATGAATATATCACATAAGAACTATTTCGTCAAGGCAAACATAAAGACTTGAAAAAGATCCTAGTGTAGTTTCCTAATGTAATTATAAAAACATGTTGAAAACTAGTGTTCGTGCTCTAAAGCTACTTAACCGACTTTCGTCTCATTTTATGGTGTGCCTGCAATAAGCCATCGGTTCATTTTTCTTATTCAAAGAATGCTAGTTAACTTAAAAGCGAATTAACATAATCACTTGGGTCATGACAAACAACCAGGATGCTGAACAAAATAATTTAAACATGTAAAGGGAAAAGCATCGTGTTTTAACGTCTCCATCAACACATGTTAGTGTATAGTGTATACCGGTCTTTGGACATTCAGCAAAGAGTGCTTAATGTTAGCGGTTTTTTTTCAAATTGCTAAAAACCAATCTTTAAATTAAGTGTACCTTATTGAATTTTGCACAAAATTATTTGATTATCAAATCTCTAGTTGCAAACACTTTCATCTCGAGTCATTGTGAATGGTATTGACATACGGAAAGGAATATGATATATTGTATTCTTCCTGAAAGCAGCTAAACGCAACCGTCAATAATCTTGTATTAGTCATCAGCAACAAGGAAACTATATCTATATACTACCAGTGTTGTGGTCGAGTAGTTCGGTGGACTACGTGAACAGAGTGGAGTAGTTGGACATTTTCAACTAATCGAGTAGAGTAGAGTAGCTACTCGAGAAAATCTATGGGTAACTACTTGAGGAGAGTAGTCTATGTACCCTAAGGGAGCGTTCAAATATCAGCTCACACCTTTTTGGGGTGTTTCAGACCCCTCCCTTTATCTCACACCTTTCTCCCCCTCCCTTCTCCCCCATGTGAGCTCACACTTCGTGACAAGCCAAAAGATATCATACCCATTGCCTTTTTTACATTGAGCACCGAGTGTTAGCTACATCAATTGCGGACTTAGTTCACCACAACACAAATACAAAATATAAATGATAGTGATACTAAAGAAATGCTGACACACACATGAGGCGAGAATCTGAGACAGCAGAAGTGTGTGGATCAAAATCCTAACATTGAAGGCATAGAATATCTGGAACAACCACAATAGTGGTAAATGCATCACTCAAAACGAATCACTTAAATAGGAAAATCTGGCGTGGTGGGGATAAAAGTGTTGAACTGCTACTTTGAACTTGTATTGGCATTATCATTTTTATCTAAACATAGTTTATTTAATCTAACAAGTTTTCAAGTTCGCTACATTGCCATTGACCCTGTTTGTGTTTGTAAAGATAATTGGGTATTTGGCAGATGCCAATGCTAACAACATTTCTGATACTGTATATACATTACAAAATGTTTACTCATAACAACAGATATCTAAATGAAGATCATTAGTAAATTTATGATGTTTTTTAGAAGGCGGTAGTTTTTGCTTTGAAAATGTTCACCAATTAATTATTCAATAAGTTTTACAAACCATTCATTAAAGAATGGGATCACATTCTTCACGTATATGCAGAAAATCAGTTTTGTGATTTGTACCAACATAAGTGACGGAATTTCATTTTATTGTACACATCAATAATGGACGTCAATAGCTAATACAAACGGATTCACATTCATTTATCCTCTCTTTGTTACACCACTAGAACTCATTAAGTTAGAAAGCTTAAATTTAAGAATTTGAAAACTTCCAACCCCGCTGGCGTACAAATGACCTGCACACGTGAGCGCATGTAATGTCTTCAATCTTATCTAAATAAGATAAAATAGTTTCAAAAATCATTCATTAAAAAAGTGATTTTAACAGGACGATCACGTTCTGCACGTGTTCATGCAAAAACATGATATGTCGACGTAGTCAACGTTACATTTATTTTTTTAGTAATGAGCTGAGGAAAAATCATTTACTCAGAAAATCTGGTGTATTTTCTACTAGCACGAGATAACGATTTCCTGTTCTCCAGCTTTTTTTGTATCATCGTATCCGTCTTGGACATGTGAATATTTTTCATCCGTCTTCTTTAGTCCGTAGCAAAGTGTTTTTTTAAAGTAATTGCGATATCTTATTTTTTCACGTAGGTAACATCAATGATCGTAAACTTATTTTCTGTGTCGGTCAATATGATACTCGTGCCAATAACAAAATAAATACAATCTTTAAAAAAAGTAAGAGACATTCTCGAAATAAAAGTGAACAGGGCAGTACAAAATCTATACTATGAGACCAGTACATTGTAATGTATCGTTATGACAAAAAGTAAGTTCACTGCTTAAACAATTATGTCTCTTGTTTCCGTCTTCGATTAAAGTGTTTTAATAACTGACTTTAACTGACCCTTACTTAAAAACTTTGTAGTTTGTATAAGCTTAAATCACCAGAGCTTAATACAAATCAGTTGAAATAAAATGGGTACAAAGGTTGATCAAATTCATCTCCAGTGTCATCATAACATATAAAACGAATTGATCAAACATGGAAAATGCTAAACTGTTGAACACGTTCAAATGTGAACCAAAACAGCAACTGTATAATCTATTCACAACATGAAATTGTTGACTTAAAGTTTTTGACAAGATTAAATCTGTAATGATCACAGCCTCTAAATAAACTAACAACATGCAAGTGGTTAAATTTGTGAACACGATCCTCTCATGAATCACCTGCAACAAGATTAGACAAAACGGGGTTTAAGTTAATACGATATATACTAGGAGTATGTCCCCCCACGACACTACTGGACCTGGATTCAATGTTCCTAAGGGTAAATAGGCACAAAGCCATGGCTTCGCCGAAAATTATACTTGAGCAATCTAACCACAGGGGTTGACCAATAGTAACAAAATCACACTTGACCTCGTAACTCGGGAACTGAATTTTTGGCATCACGTGACTTCTTTACCACGAATATGGTCAAAAATTAAAAAAAAAAAATTATGATCCGCAGGGAAAAGTTAGTTGCCTTGGGATCAATCAAAATGGTTGCAAATGGAAGGTGTTGACGAGACGATTACAAATATGTATTTATTTACGTTAGTGCAGTTAGTTTTCTAGTTATGCGGTCAAGCTGAGCCGTGACGTTATTTAGTCACCATCTTATATTATTAATTTGTAATAACCGGAAAAATATTCAGTGTGGATTTGATTAAAGGTATGTGTATTATTGCATAAAATGATCACTACGTGTTTGCAGACGGTATTTATTTGTTATACGTGGGAACTAACAGATCAGATTGCCTGAAAAATAATATTGCACGCTGAAAAATCACGGGACGATTAGAATGCGTTCAAAGTGTTCTTTTTTTAGGCAACGAATATATAAATAACGATACTTTTTACGGCTTTTACGCGCAACGCATCAACAAATTCACATTGTTATTGTTATCTCGAATTTGCCTCATACGCTTCTAAATATGTTTTCCGTTACTTAAATATGAATCTCATAATATTTGTTTGCCTGCCTAATTGCATGCGTTTGTTTATTTAAAATTACATCGCCTTTGACCTTGTGTTTGTTAAGCTAATGGGGTATTTGGCAGATGTCAATGTTAACAACCTTTCTGTTGATACTGTTACACTTTAAAGCCGTTCACCAATAACAATCGGATATCTGAATAAAGACTATGGCTAATGCCAAATTGTTGTTTTGACTGTGTTATTTCCTTTATAAATACATCCGACAAAAAGCAATTTAGACAATGTTATACTTTTAAACAAAGCTCTTAATTCTTTAATTTTCCTTTGCAGATATCTTAAAGCAGATTATCTAAGATAAATGTTGTTGTGATCTTATCAAATTGTAATGAACCCTTTGAGCTATTTTAGAAACGGCTGAAATCAATGCAGCTTTTGTCTAGACCTCTGTTCTTTGGTGTTTGGATCTTAAACTTCGCAAATATTATAGCGCAGATAACGTGGGGAAATGACTACTAAATGTATTTCATAAGCTGATGTCAACACTTCGATGCCAAGAACCTTTTTAGGAAACAGACAGCAATCCAAACAAGATAAGATCAATTAAACAAAAGACATAATAGTATGTCATTTAAAATGATTTAAGTAGACACGAAAAGACATATATAAATCTCTAATGAAAGACGAGTGATTGATCTTGGTTAATTGGTTTTAATGTTATATTAACAAATGTACTTATCTAAATACTCGTGTGTTAATAAAAAAAATTATACATTCAAATAAACCGTATATTATTATTGTTCACTTTGAAGTAGTTTTTAATGTGCTGTCAAACCATTAACTCATATTTATTACATATGTTAGATAGTTCATGATTGTGTAAACTACCGGAACTGCGCGCCCTCAATTCGTTTGTTTCGCGATACTCTTCTGAAAATATGTCACGAAAACAACGGTTATTCCCAAAGACACTCTTTTTCTTGGTAAAATGGGCAATCCCAACTGTTGGGCACACCTTTATAGCTGAGTCAATCAGCGTCGCATAGTTACCATAATGTTAATCAATGTGAAAATATGCCATACACTTTGAAAATACAATTAATAAGAGAAT
>JAUUEB010427408.1:0-11980 GCA_032362205.1 Clione limacina
ATTTAAAAATTATCAATGTTGAACAAAAATTGATCAGAAATAGATCACATATTAGGTTGATTTCTATCCCAACTACTCAAAGACTACTCGAATACTCAGTCCATTCTGAGCAAATTGTTTTTTTTACAATTGGTCAGCCCCCTGTGGTCAGTTTGCTCAAGTTAATTTTTTGGCAAAGCCATGACTTTGTGTCTATATACCCTAATGATCAATAAAATTCAAGTCCGGTTGAGTCATGGGGGGGGGGGGTGAAGAGAAACCCATCATCCCCCCCCCTAGTATACGTGGATGTCCTTTCTTCCTGCCTTGTAGGGCATCATTCTTTATGGTATATTTTTTGGATTTTTTTTCATTACAACACCGACCAACTCTCTTTCTTTACTTGTAGTTCTTTGAAGTTTTCTTATGGTCTAGCCTTCAGCACCATATGACATGACTGTCCATATCAGACATTTTATAAGTTTGAGTTTAAGTTTCCGAGTTAGATTGCTGTCATTCTAAATATTTTCAGGCTCATATACGGCCACCGAGAGGTCTCATATGCCAAAGGGCAAACTTGACGGGCCCCCTCCCTCAGTTATGCATTACCAAACCCTGCCTTAACCTATCCCTACACAAATTACCCCATTTTTCCTTAAGGAAAAAATAGTATTTCAAAAAAAAATTCAATTATAACTATTATTCCAATATAATGTCACAGTTTTTTGCTGATTTTGAACCCCCACGTCCCTACCTAGAAGTCATAATTTTGCATATTTTTTACTCTTTAAAAGTTATCCCGTTCATCACAAGTGACCTCCATCCCCCCAACCGATGACATAATATGTGAATATTTCCTTATTATTTTATTAAGATGAACACAGAGGCGTTTTTTACCGTTTAAGAGAGATAGGCAGAAGTATGATGAATGTATACCAAGCATTCATATATGACAAACACCATGGTTACTGTCAAGTGTCTATTGCTTATGGAATAAGACCAATCAAACATGCACATCCTTAACAATAACATCTACAAATAGCATATATCATTATTAAATGCATGACATGTTTTCAGTAAACCATATTGAAGATTAATACAAATGATACTTTTATTTCCCCCTTTAAGAAACAACTCCGATTCCAACATCCTAGGGATTGCTGTGTGTGAGGGGGAGGGGGGGGGGGTCATGATGTTACAAGCACAGCTCATCTTGACAATTCACGGGGGCTTTGCGCCCGAGCTTTATTAGAGTTTCGATGGTATGTCCCCCGGAATTTGTACATTTTAGTGTTATTTTGGGATCATTTTTAAAGCTTGAAAGAAAAAATTTAAAAAAAAATTATTTTCACAGATAAAACAAAAAAATTATTATTAAATTATTGAAATTTCTTCCTTGTCCAGCTCTTGATGTTGCCAGTCCAGGTACGTCTTGGTCTTCCTCTCCCTCTGGTTCCCTGGTATCTCCCGTTCATAAATGTTTCATTTTCTGAATGTCCAACCTTCTTCAAAAGGCACAATTTAAGCCTGAAAACGCATTTTCCCTACAAAATGCCTTTTAAACAGGGGTGATGTGTTGCGATACGGGCAGTTGCTGTGTAACAACAACGGTATCCTGTTTACATATTATAAAATGCGCATCAACAATCTTAATACCGTTCAATGTTTGTACTATTTCGTGCAAAAATGGTAAAATTATGAATATTTGTAAGGGTAACATTCTTTTTTTAACACCTAGTATATTGTGACCTGTAAACTTGTGTTTTAAGACAAAAGAAACCTCACAAGTTAGGTAAAATTAGCCTGCAACAGTTTTCTTGCAATTCAAACTCCTTCTTGTCTTTCATTTTAATATAAATAAATATTCTTTTTCGTAAATACTGAAGAGCTCACCTTTTTTGTTTTTGCTGCTTGGAAGAGAAGTTTCCAGAACGTACATCCTGTTTTAGCAATAGCACAATAGAGAACACCAGAATCCTTGTTGGTAAACACACTGTTGATATTTCCTGGCACATCTTTGTACGAGCAGACGTTACGAATACGTTGTCGACGTTGTTCAAACACTGACTCATGTGTTATGCCCGGTGGGTAAGGTCTGGTGTGTACCAGTTTCTCAGATTTAAGAACGTCTGAAGATTGATTGACTGAAATATTAGAAAAGTTTGTTTCAATTCATGCACGTTTTATTGTTACATTTGAAAACGTCTCACCTTTTCCCGTGTAGTGGCAGGGGCCCTCCCCAGCCGAGGGGAAAGAAGAATTGTCACTACTGCCCAGGCTGTCTGCATGTACAGTAAAACGCTGCAAATGATAGATCCTCATAGGAATGGGATCCCGAAAAGATCCCCCTTAGCCCATAGGTTAAGAATATGAGCGGAATACTGAAGTCAGCGGTACTGGACCAGGGGGGGGGGGTATTCTAAAGAACCACAGTACCATGCAAAAAATGCTATATGACACTTGAACTTTAGTGGAATCAAAATGGTGCTCGCCCTGTGGCAATCAACCAGGCAGGTGCAGTGCCAGGCTCCTATCTCGAAGGAGCCCACTCAAGCTAGTACATGCTGTACGGGCTTGAGGATATGCTAAGGACAACAGTTTTATTTTTGAATGAAACTAAAATTCAAGTGTAAAGGCGAACGAGATGAAGAAGAAGAAGAAGAAGAAGATCTATTCAATATTGTGCTTATTTGGAAAAAGTGAGTCGCAACTTTTTATGATCAATTTAAATTGCGTAACTACCTAAAAAATATAGACCTACAGTTTTGTTGCTGCAAGGAAAACCTTGGAGGGGCAGAGCTATTATAGATTTGTTAACACATTTAAAATGATTTTTGCTTATTTCTTTTATTACAAATTTGACTTTGCCATACATTTTGACAACAGTTGAGAACATTTGAAATTTAGAGGAATCTAGAATATTCTGATTTCTGTTTTTAGTTCATAAAAGCTTTAGTTTTTGGTAAACTACAGTTATGCTACTAGAGTTTTTTTTTTAATCTATCAATCAATCAAATAATTGGCCATAAGGCCATAAGCCAAAAAGTTACAACATTTGCAATAATATGTATATGATGTATGAAAAAACATGAAATAATGAATACAGAATAGTGCATTTTAGAGGTATCTAAAATAATTTGGGATTTTCAATTGAACGAGACCATGACCCATTGAAAATTTGGGCGGAAGAGGATCAGGAGTGTGAATTTTAACAATCATCTAAAAGATTTGGGTATGCATTTTAAATGTGCAGGGTCAGAGTCAGGAAGTTTTGGAAGTATTATAAGGGGGAGGGGGTCCGGGAGTAAGCTCATAGAATGTAGATATTTTTTATGTAAAATATCCCAAATGACCAGACCAATGAGTCCAGATCCCAAAGTGACCCAAACAAAATCACTATCTTATAAAAAGCACCCTGTTTCAAGTTCTTCTCTTTTAGAAAAAGTTCGTCCCGAACTACCTTTTCACCAGAGGGAGGCCACGCTGTGATTATCTAGGTGTTGTTCCCGCCGCCAAATTGTTCGGGTGCTTTTTCAATACCACAACGCGCAGTGAACAGCACGGTGAGCACAACTCACTGGTCAACACAACTGTTAAATCAATTTTGAGGTTCACTTTCCTTACCTGTTTCTTTGTCTTGTAAATACATTGGACTGCTTGATGTCAAAGTCTTTGAGCCTTGAGTCGTTATTAACGGACATGACAGATACATCACTACATAACTGAAAGTCACAAGTCCAATAAAAAGAACAGCAATTCCACCTCTTTTGACGGAAAAGCGAAAGCATCCCATAATTGTATTGTATATTGCAATTGTTTATGATTAATCACAATTACCACCAAGAACAGATACAGCGGTAGATCGTATTAAAACAAGATGAATGTTGTACCTAAATGAACCCATATAATAAAACGTCCGACTATGTTAACATCTATGAACATTTTAGTTAGTGTGTATTTGCTCTGTCGTTAGGCGGCTGTTTAATATTAAATTATGTGTAATTCCTGGCACATCCCCAGATCTCAAAAATTGGTTGTTGATGTATATATTTTTTTTAACCTTTTTTGAGTCCATGCAAACTTTCACGTCGAAATGACACTCTTTGACACTCTTTGACACAAGTTAAGAAATATTTTGCTTGACGTTAATAATACTCTCTTAACAGTTGAACGCCAATGCAAACATATCGGAAATTCACCCGATCATTGTCTCGATGCCAACTTGTAACCGAGAAAATATTTACCATCCTGTGAGGCAAAATGTTACATCCTAGTCGAGTCAACAGAACAATGTTAACAAACAAAACATTATACGAAAACGAGACAAAGGACAATTTTCATCAATTAACTCGCTATGTTATTTAAATTATAAAAATAACACATGAGAGTCTGGAAGCAATATACGAGACTTGGTTCCATATGGAATAAAGTTGATGCAATGATATAATACCACAGACGTTGTGTGACATCGTTAAATGAGTAGATGTATTGATACAGGCGCGTAGCCAGGGGGACATCGGGAAATGTCCCCCCCATTTCGATCTCTTGATTTGCACATTTTTTTCTTATTTTCAAAATTCGGCCGTTTCGCGGCCATTGCTCCCCATTTTTAGATTCAGAATGCCCTTAATTTGCACCTTTTATAACTAAGCTCAAAAATGTCGGCAGCTTCGCGGCCATTGTTTAAATTTTATCCAAAGTTGTTGTCCCCCCATGAAAAATCCTGGCTACGCGCCTGTTGACGAATCTTATCCTTAAAGTAATTGCACTGAACATTTTGAAGGTTTCTTCTTCTGCACTCGTGTGAGAGGTGGCAGTTGCAATATCGTATATGAGTATATATTTACCCCGGGATGTCAATATTGGGAAAAACACTGAAAGAGCAAAACGTCACAATATCTGTATTTGATTGAAATGCGTTTGTCTAAATTGATATATTGATTTTATTTTCGTGGATACAGAAAATCATCCTAATCATTTCTAGATTAGGATACAATCAAACAAGCAACGTTACCCCATATTTTTGAGTTTCTTGAAAATGAATTCCCTTTGATTTGATAACGCAAATCTTAATATTTGCGTGACAACTATTTTGTCATATGTTCCTCAAAAGAGGCCTTGTACGTTTTGCACTCAATATAGCTTAAAAAGAATATGTTGAACTTTCTAATAAATTGTTTCGTGATCGAATTAAACGTATGTTTTCTTGACAAGAATCTAATATATAGCTAGTAAGAACCGCTCGAGATTACTACAAGGATTAGATTTTATTGAGTACAAATAAACCTTAACTATCACATTCACTGAGTAGACTATTGATAGAAAGCCATATTTGTTTGATTTATAAATGGTGCATTAAGAGTAAACGTACTTGGTAATAGCGCTTAGAAATAATATTTCAGAGGCGGGGAGGGTCAGAAATTGAAAAACCAAATACCAGCTTGAAACCAACAGAGAGGATGAATCGATAACGAAGGTTCATTGTATGTTACATAAAAACATGGCGTGGCTTTATTTGCCAACTTATTACTCATTTGTTCTTTTTTATAAAGGAGCAAACTTGTCAAACATGTCAATATTTCACAATTGATCTCACATTCAAAATGAGCCAACATTGGTTTGTTTGACATATTGGTGTCATTATGGCCTCTATAGACAATACGATAGAAATGTAAACGAAATAAAAGAATGATCATTATAATAATCAATTTTAACTATGAGTCAAAGCTAAAAGTGCTGAGTCTAGATTTCTACCTTTTAGTTGTTCGGTTCTGGTTTTGTTCAACTTTGGTTTGTCTCGAAATTCATGATATAACAATCAATATATGTTGAGATGCCCATCTCAAGGTTGACTTAGATAACACCAAAGGGCACACCCTTACCCCCGACATAGGCTCGCCCAAATGTGACTGTACTAGCTCAATATTGTTACTTACACAAGTCACTCGAGGCAGCACAGCCCGACTTCCATCAACCAAACGATATCACCATAGACTCAAAGAACGTCCAATACTACAATCAAGATGTGGAGAAACTGCGTTAGAAGAAACCAAAGGGTAAGAAAGACTACTGGATCGGGCAACAATACGCCATCTGCGGGCAACAATACGCCATCTGCGGGCAAAAACGCCATTTGCGGGCAACAATACGCCATCGGGCAACAATACGCCATCGGGCAACAATGTGCCATCTGCACAAGCTGGATCACCATCAAATTAATAGTCGATGCAAGTATTAAAGGACTACAGCAAAGAAACCTCTTTGTCAATGAAAAAAATATACAGAGTTAGGACTAACCTTGAGGGCGACCGGGTTTCAATCGGGCAGCTGGCGGCATGCAGATCATCAGGCCCTTGATCGCCGATCGAGTCTCTTTTGGCAGAGGACTTCACAAAACTTTATTTATTTAATGAAACAAAATAGAATAATCCTTTATGATAGGAACGGCGATACCCACTAGAAAAGTTGTTGGCTCCTTTGCTCACTTTAAGCATCACAGAGGAGACCAAAAAGTGAAAGCAACTGACAAGTGCAGTTTTCAGTAACAACCAAAAAGAAATATGCTAAAATAAATATCACTGCTTATCACACTACGTAAATTTGTATCCCTAATCTCATCGATTCTTTTATTTTCCTGAATAAGGTTTCTCACAAGCAGGGAATTAAAAAAGAACGAATTCTTCCAACATGGCTTCCCTCGGCAAACTGTGCGAACCTGCGTTATATCATACTAACATCTATTTGAAACGTGTAGCATAGAAACTAGTCCAGAACCCTTCAATACCGTCGCCTGAACTTATTTGGTCACCTCATACCACTACGAGACAGACAGTGTACCGGTGAAACAAGCACTCGCAGAAGCATGCAAGCCTTATAAGAACCTCCGTGGTTGTCAACCAGTGGCATGATTGATTACGACCCATTAAAAGAGACTTTCAAAGAAAAACAACTTTGATCACATGTGATGGAGACAAATAATTATGTGGCATTGGTTGACGATGTTAGGCCCCAGGTTCCCGACTCAACCTCGTAAAGTGGCAGTGAAGAATAGGCCGGGACAGAAAGCGCAAAGACGAAGAAACTAACTGTTGATCATATAATAAAAATGTGGAGACATCTGTTTGTCAACGCTCTACAAAATAGTTTACAGACATCTAGTCTCTCTGACAATCACGACCAGCTCATAGTGACAGCTTACATCTTATATTTTCTTACGTCTTATTTTTTGTTATCTAATATATTTAATGCTTATCTGGAAACTTCCTATAAGGTGTTTTCAGGTTGCTGTTTGTCTACCAATTAACCTACTACTGTCACATGAAATAGAGATAAATGACGTTCAAAGATATTGATGTTGAGCAAAATCTTAAAAAAAAAATTCCCGATAGATGTTCACGGTTGAGGGTATTGAACCTATGAAGTGTGCGACGCGGTTTTAGCGGATTTTAACTTAGCCACTGGGAGCCCAAGGGATAGAGATAGAAAAGGGGAAGAAATATTCAAAACTTTCATTTGAAAACCAAGATTATCTCAATGGAACGAGAATTCCTGCGAGATTATTTTCAATTATTTGAATAACTCTCGAGTGATAAGTGCAGCTTGCAGCACTCTCATACTACTAATTGTATTAGGTATCTTCATAGATAACTCAAAACCAATTTTTACTAATATTTTGACGTAAATAACAGATTTGAGCTATTGTGGTTGATTAGCAAACTATAATAGTACAGTAAAAGTATAGTTAAAGGTGATTGTATTGCCTATTTCAAATCTCTCAATTTTCCAAAATATTTCATCACGTTTGTCGTTTTCTAAATTTTCATTTCAGCACCAACATCCTATCAAGGTGTTTTATTTAGTGTTTGCTTAAGATAATATACTAGCCTTTGCCAGCCAAGTTTGAAAGATGGTATAAATAAATGGCTATATATTACTATTCGACAAGTGTTTCAACACGAATGCAAACGTGTTCTTAAATTTGGGCTGGAATTGGCTAGAAATGTCAACAAATTTATTCAAATTGGGACTCAAAATATTGTTCTCATTCAAAGGAATCGATATATGTACACTTCAACGTTAATCGGTATTCAAATAAGAAAGAGAAACTTAACGATAACGTGACGCGTGGCGGGATTTATTTCCTTATTACCGGAGAGACTTAAATAGTCTCTCTGTTATTACTTTAAATGTGATTGTTTTGACTATTTCAATACTGCTTAATGTTACCATGTTTTTCATCAAGTTTATGATGTTCTAAATTTTCACGTGAACCCTAATAACCCTATGTTTCTATTGGAAACATAGATACAGCGGGTATTTTTTCTGCATTTTCCATTGACAATCTGTCACCGAAATTAGTTTTGAAGCTATTTATTTCACGCACACAATTATATTGTGTAGTGGTATATTTTCTTCTTTGTGTGTGTCTGTTTAAGCGATAACTGAGTACATTTGTTTGGATCTCTTTCATATTTGGAAGAATGATAAAGACCAGGAATAGAATTTCTGCTATTCAAATCCAGAAATATTTGTGAAAATTTGATGGAGTTATGGCCCTTATTGAGTATTTTTGCTATATGTTTCATGTTAATTTGGCAAAAACACGCTGTGGTCACATCTTAAGAGTTGAGAATCTGAAATCTTGCGAAGAGGCCCTTCTAGTGACTATCCAATACCATTTTTCAAATTTTTTTTTAATAATCAATTAAGAAACATAGTTATGTCCCTTTTGAGAATTTGCTATATGTCTTGCACATAGGCTTAATTCACGGGTCCCTAAAAGCTAGAGATTAATGTTTTGAAATCAAAACAGATTTGACAGAGTTATGTCTCTTTTATGAATTTCATGTGCGTTATTTAGGCCTTGAGGTTTTTGCTATATGTTCTTTGTTACTTGTGTCTGATGTGAGTGGGTGTACTCTCTACGAGTTTTTTTTTCTAGTTTTGACTATTTCAATACCCCTTAATATTTTAAGATACTTATCTCGATTTGTCTGTTCATAACCTTTAACTTTTATAACAACAACTATATGTTTGTATAAGTTTATAGAAATACGACAGTTCTAGTGATTGTAGTAGGATTATTCTAAAATAAACAGGCCTTAACACTGACAAATGCTAAGCTATTGCGTGCAAATTGATAGTCTAGATATGCTTATTTTGTAGCAAATTAAGATGACGGCGTTAGTTGTATAGGCGCTACCTTGTGTTCACAAGCGTAAATATTTACCAAGGTTATTCCTCTAAAACTGTTACTATATCTGGAATGAAATGAATCGCCTAATCTTTAAAACCTTGACGTATTTCTTATTCTCAATACTAACGTAGCTTTTAGAAATACTTTTATGCGGGGTTTCGATTCCAACTTGTATTAAGCGTTAAAAGTTTATATTGAGATTACATCAGAAAATTACCTAGAGATCGTTATGAAAATTTAACCTTGAAATTAAACTTGATGATTTGTTATTCCATGTCTCAGATCTCTTTTAAAGTTTAAATTGTTTGATTTTTTCAATCTTGTAGTTGCTTAACTGTTTTCTTCTTCTTGTGCTTTCGTGTGTTTAATTCCTCTTTGTTTTACACTTTTCTGTTTCTCTTTGAGGGGTCGCTTGATTGGCAATGCATAAATCGCTAAGTACATTGCATTTACAGACGTGATCATACAAAATATTTCATATTATTTATTGCTGGGAATTTTGAACTTCTGAAACACTGTGTCTATACTTCTCTTTCCCCACTCTTACTTCGTTCTCAAACTGACACACAAAAACACAATAGTCGAACCAACTGTTCTGATCTATATAGTTCTTGAAGGCACTGATTTACTCTTTAGTTTTGCAGGTTGATTCAATAAGGCCCCTGATCAGTCTTGGTCCTGTGTATGTCTTTCGGGAGCCTCTTATCGAATACAGATAAAACACCGTCTTCGTCTTCATCTCTACAACCACAAGGCTACAGTGGTGGGATTTGTACATCGGGAACATGATAGAGTCCTTAGTTCATATATCCTTTTTGATCTAGTGTAACTAGTGGCAGAAACTGGTTTATGATTTGGTTGTTGATGTAGTTTATATCACTTAAAAAACGTATACAATTTCTCCTCGAATAATTTTCAAGGACTGCATGACCTCGGCCAATCACGAAGTCGACCAATCTTCATTATTAGCATCAGTTTTCTTTTCCGAATTAATTTTGGTACTAGACACTTCTTGTACATATGTGGCATCATTCTCTTCTCCAGTTTCAGCTTCAACTTTGCCTACAGTGTTCTAAAAAAAATAAAATTGCCTTGTTTAAAATATAATCAAACAGGCTTTTTGGTTATATTTATGCCGTAACTGTGAAATACTCAACTGCAGTGATTCTCAGTTAGGAGAAATTATATATTTTTTTAACATTGCAAGGAATATTATTACACATTATACTAAAATTTAAATGAGTTTTTTTGCATTATATTGCTATTATATTTATATACAAACATATGTTTGTGCCTTATTATTTTGATTACAGTACTTAACTCAGATTGAGTAAAACCCTACGCTATGTAAAATAAATCATTTTCTTATTGTACCATGGCAGCATTACTTAAAGAGTATAGAAAGACATTGAGAAAATTTAATTACTGTTTGGATTGTAAACAATAGTACGCTTTAACCGATTCAGGAAAAGATTGTGCAAAATTGTGCGGTACGCCATGTTTGTTTGAACCACCATGTACGAAAGATTCCCGCCCGGCGAAAGGTGCAAAAGCATCTTTTTCCGGTCGTTTTTATTAAAAGCTTGCATCCGTGTTGAATGCAGAAGAAGAACGGTGATGGGGACATTTTTTATCAAAGAATAATAGAGAAAAACTTAAATTTCCCTTACTCAGTCAATTGTAAATATATATTTCTGGAATTAAATAGGGTTCTTCATTTTGTTAATTAACAACATCGTACCAGAATAAACATCTATTAGTTTCATATTTTTGGAGTTATCGTGCTGACAGACTCGCATTGGTGTCACAATACCTTCCATGAGTAGTAAATACTCGATGTTGGGTCAATATTTGACTTTGAAATAAGCGATGATCTTGAAAATTATATCAAAGCCGTATTTTGATCAGGCTAATTAAATCACCTCTTTAGAAAACCTGCAAAGATTATTTTAAAGAAAAATTTGTATTTTGAGTGTTTGAAACATAGCAGGGTTAGTGCTAGCGAGAAATGGGAAATGTCAAGGGTGGGAAGCGTTATGTTATGTTTGAAGATTTTTTAAGAGTTGGGTAGCGAACTAGGGCATACGTTTTGCTTGTTCTTTTAAATCTTAAAATTGATTTTACGTCTTCTTATCATTGACAAAAATATTATTCTCTCGCGTTTCCTGTCATCATCCGCAGCTATACAGTTATTTGTTGAACAAATTAGTATCATTAAATTATTATCCATTTTTTTAGCAAATCAAATGAAATTGGGTTAATACTCGGGATATAGAAAGGTCAAGCGATTATGTTATGGATAAAACAATTACTTTGTAAGATCCAATCATACCAACATATTATTAAATGCATCAATCTTTATTAAAAAATCGATGTCTGATAGTAATGTAAGTCAAACGATATCATCATCTAATCTAACACGTGCTTGAGAATTCATTTTTGATAGGGTGTCCAGTGTTGGTGCGGGCCGTATAATATTGCCCTCCAGTTCCTGTTTATATGTTGCCAATCAACTTATTGTCACCAATTTGTTTTCCGATGGTAAATAAAAATACATTTTTTAAAAAGTTAATTGTGTATAGGGCGTTATAACTCAGTTTGTAAGAGCGAGGTTTTATCACCAAGAACACTGTGGGTTCGAGTCTTGGCAAGGAATATTTTGTGTTTGGGGCGCAAAGAACTATTCCTTACAAGAAAGTACTCAGGAAAGGAGCGGAATATATTACTGAAAACTAGAAAAAATTAGTACTCGTAGAGAGTACAACCCCGATCATCGGACACAAAGGGACATTACATTGTGCACTT
>JAUUEB010427519.1:0-20314 GCA_032362205.1 Clione limacina
GCTGCTACCCGCTGCTTTGCCATGTGATCATACGTCATCAGATCACATGACAAGCAGTTCATAACATCATTCAGCCGAAGACGAGTGAAAGATCCTGACGACTTTCAAAAATTTCACCTCGAAGGTAAATGGATTTTAAATCATTCTTATTAGTTACAAACTTGTTTAAATGATTATACTTAAATATAAATATCAATATTCTTTTAACCTCTTTTATCATTTATCTGTATTCCTTAAAAATTAGACTACCAACACCTTAACACACACATTTGAAAGAAAAAATACAAGTCATGCATAATTAAATTTCATTGAATATATGGTGCACTAGAAGTATTGGAGCATTTACCATTAATAAAGGCACAATTGCATGTGGTAGATTTTGATTTTTGAAATCAGCCTTGTTTGGGGAGAAACTTCTGCATTACAAGCAAATGAAACCGTTTTAATACTAAATATGAAATATTGTCTGTCAATAAACTGTACACCCCACTAATCAATCCATGATATAAATAAAATTATGGTCAAAACATCAGGAACATATTTTAGTACACAATACACAATGCATGAAGGTTTTGATGATGTACTTACGTGTCTAAGCCTTCAACCTTTGGCTCCCAGAAGTCTTCAACTCTCATATATCCAATCTGTGTAATCTGATGTAGACCCTGTCAAGATGAACAAGACGTACATATATCTAAACACTGTTTCATAATCAAAATTGTACTAAATGAGCAGTAGGGACCATTCACAATTATTTCATTCAAAGCATGGCTAAAATGCCCTCCTCTAACCTGTCAAAAAAAACATATCAACTTCACATCATCAAAGCTTCCAGGAACATATTTGTCTTATGGCATATTTTAAAAACATCCCCTTCAAATTGAGATATTCTTTGTTCACCAAGCATATCAATTAATGAGGTTTCTACTGTACTAGAAGATAAACATTAAACTTTGTGCTTATGTGTACCCAAATTCACCTATACGTCACAATACTGACACAAAGGCAAGGTTCCAGAAAATGTCTGGCCTTACGCCACATTCAAAACTCAAGCACAAATCTTACAATGAAAAAAAATGTCATTTTAATTTGTTTTTCTTACTTCTAGCCCCTTCCTTACAATGGCCTAGCCTTCCCCCCAAACTGCCCATTGTAAGGTTTGAAGTTCAAATAAATACACTATACACTTTTTAGAACTCCTAGCCCGTTTCTTACAATGACATTGACTTTGTGTAATTGTTCAAATTCCCAATTATCCATACAATGTAGAGGATGGGCAGGCAAGTCCACTGTAAGGAAGTGGCTGGAAGTAGGAAAAAGGTGTCTGTAAAAAAAATTCTTACTTCCAGCCCCTTCCTTACAATGGCCTTGTCTTGCTTATGGCCAAATGTGGCCAACTTTCTGGAACCCTGCACTAAGGGCACCTCACTTTTTGTCAGAAATAAACTGGGTCACTACATGTGAAGACAATTTTATGCATTTGGATTACTTCATCACACAGTGACTGGTATTTGATCATTGCTAACAGCAGATAGTGGCTATGATTAAGTGTCACCAAAGAACCAAGCAGGTAGTATTTTCACCAGTTAACACACAAGGCAACCTTTGTCAATATTTAATTTTATGCTGCATCAGAAACTATGTGACCAGGCATATATTGTACCTAACGCAACATCAAAACAAACATGATTAGGTCTGTACAATACAGTTGAACTTGGTCTAGGATGCCAGTGATTATCAGCAGCCAAACTGGCCGTCTACTGGAAGTGGCCTCTTACAGCAAGTTGACATTAAAAGAATCTTATAGAGAATAAAATTGAATGGTCACGCTCAAAGGTGGCCACTTACCGCAGGTGGCCGCTGAGTAAGTTCAACTGTTTTTCAAATTAAGTAGTGGACCATTGAAATTGACATCTTTGTACATTTAAGCAGGAAACTGCTGTTAAAAGTGTGATTTTTATCTCCTCTACAATATACACCAATGAATACATTGATAGTGATTTAAAACATTGGCAGACCTTTGAATTTCATTTTGCTGAGAATTATTACACAAAAAAGATCCTTGAATAGTCTGAAATGCTGCTATAAAGTAAAGTGGTCTATTTTATCAATGTTGCTATCCAGATTATTATAAACGAAAATGTTGTTACACAAGCTGATGGTGATACTAGTCTGATCGTGATACAAAGTTCTGTATTGAAGACTACTGAAAATGAATGACAGTATGAGGGTTGCTCCTCAATATTGTCGAAGAAATATAAGAAATCAAGATCAAAGTTTTAAAAAATTACAGAAATAAGTTATTACTTACAGCTTTAAAATAAAGTTGATTGAATTGAATATCAAAGAGCTACAGGATTTTCAGGACACATCCCTTGTCAAGTTGTCCATAATTTGTAACATTTCATTTCTTATTAATATTTTTTTTTGCTTTATTGGTAAATTGTCCTTTAAGTTTTGAGCCTTTTTAGTTTCTGCAATCTTGGATATTTTGACAGTAAAAAAGATAAGGAAAACCTGACACCAGACAGAAAGAGACCAATGAGAATTTCAATTGCTTTCAATTTACCACTAAAAATATATTCTTATACTTGAGGGCATTAACAGTTACCTTGGGAGATGAAAGTTCATTGGGTTAAGTACCCTCTTATTTTGTAACTTTACTATAGCTAAAAAATATGGGTTATATATGAGTCTGCAATCTATAACTAACAATTTTCACTGAATTGAATGCTTGCTTGCTTGAATGCTTGCGTGAAGATTAGCTCCAAAGTCTCTGGGTGGATTTTGCTGTAGTTTAAACATAGGATAACAAACATACCATAGATGGGGGTGGGCTAATAAAATTCATGAAAATGCAAATATTTTGGATTTAATGAAGCAATTATGATTGTTTCCTGTATTCTCATCTAATTGAAGTCATTTTACCTTTGATTTTCTATGGCACCTTACAAACCCCACCTCAGCTTGACGCAACGCTATATCGTTGACCATCCCAAGAAAAAGATAAAGGAAAAAAATAAAAAGTCGCTGACGACAAACAACACAATGACACCTGTGAAAAATATCGCTCACTGATTATTTGACAATGTTTTATTCTATTTTTCATTACACTCTGTCGAAGACGTATGTTATACGTTTGTAAAAACCATCTTATTAATACCTTAGTTTTCTTTTGATTTGATGTATTGTACTTAAACACTATTGACAGACAGACAGACAGAGTTATACCAATTGCGACTGGCAATAGCTGACCTTGAAAGACATAAGAAATATCACATTAATGATAAGGTTAAATACAAAAAATTACTTGCTTTGACTTTGCGTTTCAGTATTTCAGCACAAGAAAGAGTCTTGTTGATTGCATTACCAGTCCCATTCCATGCTATATGCCTCACAGATTTATCCTGCAGAAAGTATTAAAAGAATAAATTCATTGTACTTCAAGACATGTCAATTATAATTCACCTACATGGTAAGCATCATACTTCAGTTTCCATGTCTTTTAAATGCTTTAAGATATTTAACTGAGGACTTTCAAAATAAACTATTGATTCAGTATGTGTATTCCGTTCATGTCAGCTGTTTGTTTATTCCTTCTAAGGCATCTTTTCAAGCCTTTAATTTAGGAATTATTTACTTTTTTCATAAACCTTTAGGATCCTTTCTAAAATATTAAAACATTAACGTCTGAGGAAGCGCCCGAGTCGGTCACAAAACGTCACACATTTAAAAAAAGAGTCATTGAAGTAAATTGATTTTATCTTTAGGATCTTATTAAGGATCATACTTTTATATCTAAAAGGGGATATAAAAGTTATCAGGGGGTTGATGTGTATACAAATTATTGTATGTTGCATATGCATATGCAGTATGCACTGTCACTTAATATCATGGAAATAACTTTTTTTCAGATTTAACAAAAATTCCATCCCTGCAACTGCAACAAGGATTGTACTCATTACTTATGAGTCTATTGTCTTAACCATCCAACCGCTTTGAAATAAGTTTAATTTGGGCCAGGGTTTGTCTAAACATGATTATGTTATTTGACAAACAATACACAAACTTATAACTTTTATTCTCACAAACTCTGACAAATACAATTCAAATTTTAAGATACAAAATGCCTAACATATAAATACAAGCGAAGCAAACAGGTTTCGCCACTAGGGCCTCTTCAGTGCTTGAAGTGCTTCGCTTTTTTTTTTCACACTGTAATCCTTGGAACCACCACAATGCCTTACTTAAAGAGTCTGAGCATAATTTAGGGACATATTGGTTTATTTGTAGGGAACCATTTACTACCTAGCCTTTGGATACATATCTGTGAAAAAGGCTTACCGAATGGCACCCTATAACAACCAAGGTCGGACACCAGTGCTCTCTCATTGCTTTCTTTGAAATAGGTTTATGAAAAGATAAGTCAAACAAAGCTTACAAAATTCCAAGGTTTACAGGGCTAACAGTATCTGGATTGTTGGATTGCTTATGACAGTAATAAAGTCATTGTTGGCCAATTGACTGATTTGCTTTAGCAACTTCTTTACACACTTACGTTTCTTTCAATCTTTGGAGATTTCAGTTAGTAGTTTAATTTTTAAAGATGGTGCCTTTAATGACTCCTCTCTCTTTGAATGCCAACCACTAAGGGATTTATAACATGGGCAACCTATTGATTGCTGTATCTTAAAAGACTTGGTGCAAGATCCTGTCAGGAGTGTCTGGGGATGCATATTGTGTGCATTGATAATGAAATCCATTTCAAATTCCCAGTCGACATAATTGCAAAAAATCTTCAAGCATCACAATTGTTACCATTCTGAATGAGCCATAGACTTCTCAGATCAATTACAGTTGGCTACTTTACCACTCAGCCACCATGCACCCATGGAGCAAAACAGTATTTTTTCTTCCAACTCTTAACTGCAAATTCTGTTGTATTTATGACAATTATAGTCATATATGAAATCTTCTAAAACCAAGTTGCCTGGATAAAAGTGATTTTAGGATCAGCGGAGTCCTGATTTAAAAAAATACATTCTCTCTGTAAATGACTTTATGAAAAGAACTTACCCCAATTGAAGACATTGCAAAACCCATTAGATTTCTTATCTTGCTACCACCTGTCACTTTCATCTCCACAGCTCCTTCTAAAGTTAGACTTGGAGGGTCAAATACCTTTTTTGTCACTCCTTTCGTGTAATTGTCCATATTTACTATGAAACCAAGAGAATATGAAAAGATATTACATGTCTTCATTAAGTTTTCATTCTCAAATCAATAGTTAGTTCACCCTTAGCTCGAAACACACTTAGCTAAATTTAGTACGGCCAATGAGAATAGACCGGTCTATCAATCAAAACTTGACGTTTTTGCTATCATTTTCAATAAAATTAAAAGTGCGCAGAAATATTTTCCTGAGTACCAAAAAAAGATAGAACTATGTATAAACTATAGTAAAAAGTCTAATGTTTGTGTAGTATAGACCTTTCATACTCTTAAAATTTTAGAAACAACATAAATTAACGAATAAAAGAATTATCCGCAGGGCAGTGTCAGATATTTTTTTCTTTCTACGAGCTTTGTTATCAGACCCAAAGCTTTCTGCAAGTTTCTAGTCGCGATGGCTATTACCTCCCATCCAGTCAAGCTATACATGAATGTTGTAATTCAGTAATATTCACTTTTTTTAATTAGATGATCTTAAGCTCAAATTTAACCCAATCAATCAACTCATGAATGTGATTCTTTATATTGTAAAATTTGTTATTCAATAATAAAATTCAATTTATTAACATTTTACTCTGAATCACAGAGGCAATCTTATTCAGAACTCTAAACTTTTATATAATATAGACAACTTAAATAAAGATAACTTTTTTACAAAAGCAAATATCACATCAACAAGAAATGTTAAACTTTAACTATTTAAGTAAGCATTTGCTAAAAGTCAAAGATCACATCAACAAGAAATTTTAAACTTTAAACTTGACCTTTTTAAGCATTTACTTGAATTCAAAGATCACATTTTGTTCGTATACTAAACTAAAAGTTTTAGGAGGTCCTCAATGTTTCTGAATTTTTTTATAGGTATTTCCTTATTGATTGCCTTATGTTCATCTATCAGATCCACCTCAGAAATGTTTTCACAACTATCACTACTACTTGGATTTTGATCAATTGCTGCTGCAACACATGATTCTAAATCCACTACCTGAAGCTTTAATTTTGAATTTTTTTAGAAATGTCATCCAAGTGATGCCGTGATCCTGTTTGTGTATAAGTTTGGGACTGTTGTGTTCTAATGATTTCTCTATTTTGTGTTTCTGTATCATCCAATGTTTCTATTAAATAATCTTCTAAATCATCATCAGGTGTGACAGGGGGGTCTATTTTTGAAGTTTCAGTCGTTGATTGATCAGCGGAGTTATTTGGTTTTAAAAAGAGCCCCTTCAACGATGTTTGTGTTTTCCCCCTAAGATCTATACTTTTTTCACCTGGATGTCTCATTCCTAAATGTATTTTGTAATTTTTCTGCAGACATTCTATGTCGCAAACTCTACATTATATTCTTTCTCGAAGGCTAAAAGCCACTTCCCTTTGTTTATTGTTAGCCATATTTGTTGCCAAGCAGAAACAAGATCAACAACCCGCATGAGACAGACTGCTCTGATTGGCAAGTTCTCTTTTTTAACATGTTTAATTTCCGGAAATTTCCAATAAAACTGAAACTAAACGGTGTTAGTTACTAGGGCCGTCGTTATAGATGCGTGTAAACAACAGAGACTTTGTCGAGGACATTTCATCTATTTGAATATAAATAAATTGTTTTAACGGTGAAATCATAGATTTTCAATTTTTTTTACAAAACTGCAGTAAGATTTGCGATTTTCAAATCTTTCTGCAGAAAGATCTCCACTGAAATCTTTCTGCGAGCGTCGCTCGTGTGATCGAACGTCTTATCTGCCGCTGTAGGGTTGACATTTAAAACAAAGGAAAAAATTTACATTTCAAACATGACAA
This sequence comes from Clione limacina, assembly GCA_032362205.1. Taxonomy (NCBI): domain Eukaryota; kingdom Metazoa; phylum Mollusca; class Gastropoda; order Pteropoda; family Clionidae; genus Clione; species Clione limacina. The sequence goes on from JAUUEB010427519.1 coordinate 7,027, forward strand.
TGGGCAACACAGTATGCAGTTGGTAGCTCAGTTATTAGGGCTTCGGACTCAGATTTATAAGGTCACTGGTATTTCGGGTCGCTAAGCCTTCCCTCAATTCGTAGCTTTGGTTGTTACGCTACCTCTCCTTTCAATTTATCATCAAACACATTCTAAAGTGTCAGAGAAAGGACTCAAAATATCTACCAAAACAAGAGAACAAAACACACATCGGTATGGCCCCGGTATGGCCCCCGGTATGGCCCCGGTATGGCCCCCGGTATGGCCCCCGTTTAAACGATAACAATACCCGATACAGTGAACAGCTTTATACCGATACCCCATACCTCATTTGAAAACCCTAAATACGCCCCTGATTTCTATCACTTTGTAAATACTGAACAAAACAGGTTTTGCGAGTTCATTTGTCAAAAGAACGATCGCCCACTATTTACGTCATTGTCATCGTCTATTATTGTTGTAGTGTGTTTAGTTTATCATGGGCCTTCGGTGTCTAGACTTGTTTGTTTTTATTAAAAAGTGTGTGTGTCGCTTAGTCTAATGGAAGGTTCTTTTTCAATATTGTCATTTCTTACAAATATCTTTTTAGAATAATTCTAACAAGCAGCACAAATTAAAACTGCAAAGCACCCAAAAGTGTTCTAACTTAGCTATAAGACACATAATAAAATTATAATGGGAAGGTTTGAAGTCGTGCTTTTCACTGGGGTACATCCCAAAAAATAGTATAAAATTCTTCAAACAACTCCGACTCCTTTTTACTAACCAAATTCTAGTTGGCAACTATAAATTAAGATGTGTTCGAATCGCGACCGCGTCAGTCCCGCATTTTAGACCCCACTGGCAGTGATAAAAATCGTAAATTGGCCTATGAAGAGCGTCTAGCAGGAAGTTCACTTCCATTGTGGCACATATATACGAAGTTACTTCTACCAGTGGTATAATGATTTGCAAGATAATCAAGATAAACTGCTCTCTGTAACAAAAACTGATAACTTTACAAGTTGTGTCATGAAATTTATGAAAAAAAATGAAATATAATCTCCTTTTCAATGATCTTAGATGACTGTGACTGCAGCATGTAAGTGACGATTACGTGTTTACGTTAATGGAACTAGACGTGAACTTTACTCAATGTCAGTGGTCTGGGAAGTCTACTCCACATAATGGTGAGGGGTCTAGGATTGAGCCTTACTCTGGTGCACATGGTAGCGGCTTTGTTTTCGCAGGTGAGCCTCTTTTGAAATAAGAATTATCTATGTAATAACAGAATGATGAAATTATAACCCGACATACAAAATTGAGATACATATGTATGTAGTATGTAGATATATATCTTTGCTTTAAAGAACCTTAACGACAGTACCGGTCTGTCTGTCTGTCTGTCTGTCTGTCTGTCTGTCTGTCTGTCTGTCTGTCTGTCTGTCTGTCTGTGGGTCTGTCTGTCTGTCTGTCTTTCCGTCCGTCCGTTTGTCTGTCTGTCTGTATGTATATATGGATGTGGCTATGTGTGTATGTATACATGGCTGTATGACTGTATGTCTATATGTTTCATGCATACTGCTCATGTAGCTATGCAAAATCGATATGTCTGTTTTTCTGTATGGCCAATTGTCTTTGTGTCTGTCTGTCTGTCTGTCTGTCTTTCTGTATGTCTGCCATGTATGTATGTCTGTCTATTTGTCATTATGCCCGTATGTGTGTCTGTATCTTCGTACCTCTCTGTTTATATGTATGTATTTTTGATGTATGTCTGTCTGTCTTGCTTTGTGTACATCTATGTCTTTCTTCATGTCTGTCTGTCTGTCTGTCTGTCTGTCTGTCTTTCTCTCTGTATGTATGTCTGTCTGTCTGTCTGTCTGTCTGTCTGTCTGTCCGTCTGTCCGTTCGTATATTTGTCTGTCTGTATGTATATATTTATGTGTGTATGTTTGTATGTATGTATGACTGTATGTCTATTTGTTTCCTGCATACTGCTCATGTAACTGTGTAGTTTGCAAAAAAAAGAAATCGATATGTATGTTTGTCTGTATGGCCGATTGTCTTTTTGTCTGCCTGTCTGTCTGTCTGTCTGCCTGTATGTATGTATATATGTATGTATGTCTGCCATGTATGTCTGTCTGTCTGTTTGTCATTATATCCGTGTGTGTGTCTGTATGTTCGTACCTCTCTGTTTATATGTATGTTCTTTGATGTCTGTCTGTCTGTCTTGCTTTATGTACAAGTATGTCTTCCTTTATGCACATGTCTGTCTGTCTGTCTGTATGTCTGTCTGTCTGTCTGTATGATTTCCTGTCTGTCTGTCTGTATGTATTTCTGCCTGTTATTAAGACAAAATTAATTAGTAAGAACAATTTGAATTTCGGAGTCCATGACAAATGTGTACACCAAATACAAATGTAAACCCAATACCTGACATTGATTCTTGAATTTAAACAACCTACGACTTGAGCTCATTATGTCTTTCTTGTAACATAATTTGGCTATTTTACAACGGAGACGTATAGTTATGTATGTATAAAATGTGAGTCCGTGTGGCAGAAAGAAACAACGTTATACGGCGAGAGAGTGAAAATGGAGAGAAAAAAACTATACACTTAGAAAAGGGACAGATTTGTATTCCATGAATAATCCAAAACAAGTACAAATGAGATGTAAATTTGTGTTGAATAACAATAACCTCCATGCGACGCGTTTGTATCTCCCAGAGAACGTTTAAGCTCTCACCTTCATACTTATTGACTGGTCTTTTTTTAAGGAGTTCGTAATTGTAATATGCAGGACGTTCAGTATAAGGAGAACGTTCAGGAAGTTCAGGACGTGTACTACAGGGGGTGATTTTTTTAACGTTATATTTATCTGTATATTTTATTAAAACATTTCAAAAAATAAGAGTTGCAGATTAAAATATCTTTTCATGATTCAACGTTCCAAAACGAAGCTATACGCTATTTGAAATTGAGTTAATTTCCCTTCCATGATTATAAATGTTTGCATAATGAGCATATTAGTTGATACAGTATTTGACCTTTCAACAGTTAATAAACCATTTATATTTAGATAGTATGAAACGTAAACGAAAATAAGGAAATAACCTGTGATAACGTGTAGTTAAAAAATACACATTTAAATAATTTATCTTGCTACCAACCATTTGATAACGATCTTTTTAGCGTACCAGGGTAATGCTCAGATTGCAACAACAAATCATGCGTGGTTAACTGACACATGTGTTTTCTTATACTTTCTTCGGTTATCGACAAACACACTCTCTAAAAGTTTATTGTTTTCTTTTTGAGTTCCCTAAACCTACGTCACATACATTATAAACAAACGTTTTTTATGCTAATTGTTTTACTTTGCACCGTTATAAAAAGACGGTAGAATTTCAAAGCTTGCTTCTACATGTTAAGATTCGGTCAGTCAATGCATTTGTCTTGAAAATTAGCAAGTTCTTATTTAAAGTGAATCTTGTTTTACCGGTCTCCGACATTTGATCAAGACACAATTTACTTTGTTAATGAAAAGATACTTTTACTTCTAGATTTTGTGAGCAAGAGATAATGAAATAAAAAGACATATTCATCCGAACGAATAACGATAGTTTCCCGAACACCGTATTTGTTTCTTAAACTAAAGTACTTATAGGTGTGCAATACATATCATTAGACACAGTTTACTAAAATGGGTTTCTTTTTGTGTTAATTAAAATATAAAAGCATTTGATAACCGATTACGCACATTTTATTTATAACTCACAAACCCTTGGATACTTTTTTTCAACAAAAAGGCATGCTTTTTCAGCTTTTGATTTTTTATATTGCTCCTTATTTCCCAAACTTAGTCTATTCCTTTGTTCGTAGAGTTGAAAACACAATTCACTCTAATACAAGGGTTTTGACTTCTTTTAAATGCCAATGCGTGAGATCCAATAGCAATTTTTAGAAATGTCAGGTTCTGTAACATATTGATCTAATTGATTAATCATGGACAGACAAGTGAGAAAATGGGCTCGCCTTATTTATTTTCTGCTGAGATGAAAATTGAATTAAAAAAAATCAATATGGCCTGACTGATTACATTAATATTATAGAATAAACACACTTTGTACTTTTTCAGAACCACGATAAGACCTACAAATGTCATGAAAAGCATCAAATACAAGAATGGGTGTATATTGTCAAAGTCATTTACTTAATTAAGCTTGTCGATTAGTACAACGAAAAAAAAATTCTTTCGAAAACAATCGAAAATTCAAGTTAAAAAATGTGTTTTTATCATCATAAGAGACTTGATGTCTCAGAGCTATAATGAGTTAAGCCCCTGAGTTATCCATATAATCCATTAACGGAATGAACTATCTTCTGTGTTATCCGGAATTCAATTGAAGTGGGGTATCTATTTTGGATTGGATTCGAAACAAAAAGAAGAAGAGTATTACGAGAAATAGACATTGGATCTATTGAGAAGAGAGGGCAGAGTGACAAAATTTCTTTCAAGGGAAGCTTTGATTGTATTACATATGTCGTACGAGTGTCGTAGCTTTGTGTGTTAATGTTATGTGACGATTGTATAAACACCACCGTCATCTCTCGCTAATACATTTAATACATGTTCACTAGGACAATAATGACGGTACTGACCAACTGTCAATACGCCTATACATTTGTAGCACAAATTTTAACAATAAGTCAAATCCACGTTTACATGTAACTCAATGCAATGACAGTTTTCTTGAGCTTACGATAGTTGTACACATGGTAGTAAAAAAAACAGGAATGCGAATGTTTACTAAATTGCCATTCTAAGACCAATGTAAAAGAGCTTGGATGAGTATGTTTTCCTACTAAGAAGGCAATTTCCACTGTTTCAAAACATTCAAGAAAATAATTATTGTCTTTTAGGGTGGCCTAAACAGCAGTGTACAATATTCTTACATGAATCAACTTACATAATTAAATATAATTATAGTATAAGTATACTGAAATAAGCATACACGTGCCTGCATTTAATATACTAATGATTTTTCTCGTCACTTATATTTGATAAATATAATCAATTTATCAGTCGATATTGCATAGCATGTAACCGCTGTACACATGGTAGCCTGTTATCTTTTTACCGTTTTCCTTTCAACATAATATGGATCACGCTGATCTTTTAATTCATTATTTATCAGAGTGGTTGCTGTGAGCTTCAACAACAGGTTTGAGTTATAGGTCTGTAGAGGAGTGTGATTCGGTATTTGGAGTTACATCATCTCAACAGTATTTGATTTTTATTTGATTTGTCGTCTGTTGTCAATTAAAATGCTTTCACTCGCAAAAAAGACAAGTTTATTGATTGGCGTTAATTCAATAACATGCATGATGTCACCACACACAGGACAGTAGTTTCTTCAAATTGAATAACACCCATTAACGTTCTGTGCGCTGTACTTTGCTGTTGTTATTGTATTCTTAGTATTCCAAATAAATTCATCCACATATAATATATTTGATTGTTAGAAGAAAAATATAACGGACATATTTTTGGTTGGATTATTTCTCATGAAATTAAACAAAACACTTTTCGGTAGTATAAAAAACATTCATTAGTGCTCAGTACTTAATACACAAATTGAAATGTATAAACCGCACTTCCAAGAGAGTTAAGATCAAATTAAATTACAAGAGGCCGTCGTTGTTAGAGTGGTCGTAGTTTTTGTCTACTGTCTAATTGTATGGTTAAATAATTTACATATTTTCTTTTTCTTCTGAATCACCACGTTGATCCCACGTTTGCTTGAGAGTAAAATGTCTTATCTTAGAATAACATAAATGAATTGCAACCCTTCCTGTCGCAAAAACAAGACACAATTGACCGTGTTTATTTTCCCCAACATCTGTAATGATTTCCCGAAATGTCTATTACAAATTTCCCGGTTGGATTTCTTCACTGTTTTCTATGATTATACTATAATATATTCCTTCATACTTGAAAAATTGTCTTTAAGTTAGAGCTTTTTCAAAATCATGTATATAAATATATATTTGTCCAACTAAGTGAGAGATATAATATCTATTTTGTACATAATGAGCACGGAACAGTAAAGAAAAAAAGAAAAACGGTGTTGGTCATAATAATTGATTAGACTGATTACCCGACGTTTTTAAGATTGCTCAAAAACAAAAGACTTTGAATCCTGTACAATGTCATGAAATCATTTTTGGCACGGACATTAATTCGTATCTTTGTAAGAACAGTGTCTTAACTTTTATTTTTGGATACTGGTTTCATGATTGCAGAAATAGAGAATGAATAGAAAACACGTGTATTTTGTATTTGTTGGATACATTTAGCCAATACCGTCCAAATGACAAGGTCCAATATATATCATATACAAATTAGTGACTAAAAAGAACATACTAAATTCAAGAAAAAGGGTGTCAAAACTTGATTAACATGGTTACAAGTAAACTAGTCAAAGATCTATCTCATAACCCGTCATGGTCAGTCTTTTTTTAACATCTTAAATATTTAATTTCGCTTACTATGTAATGCGGTTGTAATGTGGATGAAGGGAAGCACCAGAATGACTATACAAAATAAAAGTGTGTTAAACATATTTGTAAAAAAATTATATTTAACCAAGTCAACTTTGCTTAAGCCAAAAGCAAGTTAATGAAATACACAAAAACCCAAGCAAACATAATATAACTATTATAACAAAAGGTAGCTTTAGGAACGGTGAGTTTATTTCTACATCACTGTATATCAGACGTTTACATTTTTCATCGAGTCTTGTTTCAACGCTTCTCTTTGAATTATTTTTGTAGGATTTAATTAAAAAATCGAACTTCTTTATTGTCATACTTTGATATTATTCACAACAAAGTAATGCAACAGTCATTTGACTTGATAATAGTGTATCCTTTTATTAAGTAATGTTTTCAACTAATTTTTTCAAAACGGAAACATATCTGAAACAAAATGTATTGGGAAGTTTCAAGTATTTACACTTTAGTTCATCAAATTAATAATTGGAAAACGAAAGCTAATGTCCTGGTGTTTGTCTTACGCGAAATATATCAGAAACACTATAAACAAGTTGTGACCTGACCTTGGTCGACAATTTCTATTTCAGAAGAAAACAAACAGCCTGGCTTTACATTATCACTTGCATTATCACATTTCTTTTCTTTCTCACAACTATTGTTGCTGTTTTCTATACTAGTCCCAACAGGAGAAGACAAAGAGAGATTAGCCAAAGATGTATTTACTTTTCTATCACACGGTGTCAAGCTTCCATCACATTGGAAACCGTTATCTGTTGTGCAATTTACACACGATGAACACGTATTACTATGTGACGAAATACATTGAGGTGGACAACTTGACGATGAATATTCAAGACAACTTTCGTGTATCTCGACTTGTGTATCTTGCAAAATTGTTTCAGTCAAAGAAGTTTGATCTTTTTCCTTCAGATCAGATGGAGAAGTTGGAGGAGTTTCTGTGAACATTTCGGAAAGTTTTCCAAGCTTGTGATGAACAAACGAAATACCGTCCCTGTGTTGAAAGTTGAAGGAAAATCTCTTCTTAGAAAATTTCTTAGGAAGATCTGTTGGGGGTGGAGTAGGCGGTCGTCCTTTCTGAAGTCTGAACAAATCTTCTGGACAACTGCTGGAACGAGGACGCTGTGAAGGTGGCTGAAGAAATCCTCCACAATCATCATCTTCATAAGGACAATGTTCTTGTCCATCTTCTCCAATTACTCTTATTTCTGGAGGGTTACAAAGAGAGAAATGTAACACAGGATCTGAAAGAGCTCGAAGACGTTGTACATTCACTGTTAAAAAATGTTGAGAGTCTTCTGTCTCCTCGATTGGTGAACAAGTGTCTGGTGGATTGCTTTGATCCGACATTTTAAGTCTCTTGAAAAATCTGCAAAAGAGAATTAAAATGTTTTAAAAAAAATTGTCATGGCCTATCATTAAAACGATATAACTTACTATTCGATAATATAGCATATTGATATGTCTGTATTGATCTGGACTTTGAAGTCCCAATAAAGAAGACGTCTATGATTGGACGGATACGACGTCCATTTGTTGTAGGACATTTTCATCCGTATCAAATAACAATGATATACAGTAATCTTGTATTTCATGAACGCTAGAAATAGGCATAATTTTAAGTTTACAATGTTAACATACAACTTTTTTTTTAAAAATGGTATTGCATACATAATTGATATTCTATTTTAGATACTTTGATTTCATTTTTACTTATATCCTTTTTGTGATGTGTGTCTAGAATAATATGCTATTCAGTCTTATCTTAAGCTGACCAGTCTTTTCTAAATTGAGACTAGAAGAATGGCGTTGCCTGGGATTACACTTTTGATGACCGATATGGCCCTGACGTTTTCCATTTGAAAGTTGTCTTTTCAAAAAGGAATGATGTACCCACAGACACAATTTGATGTTATGGCAAAAAAAACTGTTTGCAATGAAGACAGGGTTTTTTGCCTATGGGTTTGATGCAGCAATCTTTCTTTATTTTATGGCTTGAATGATAGGGTTCGACTTTATTTTTACAAAACTAAATAGTACATTGAAGTATGGGAATCATTTGTTTAGTAAAAAAAGTTGTAAATGAAAGTCAGGTGTTACATAGCAACACTGATTTTCGAGTGTTTAATATATGAAAAGTATTGCGATACGTTTGTTTTATTTCGATTCCTTGTGCATTCTGTTCAATCTTAATTACAATGGGTATATATTGACTATATGTGTCAACATTTTGCGTTAAGTAATCGCTTTGTAACTTTAACACTGACTTGGTGTCTTGTTCAATGATGTTATACAGTTTAATTCAGTTTTAATCAAAATTATTTCCCCTTGAGTTATGAGCACCTTTTGCGCCTTTGTCAAGACTTACGCACAATCGTTCAACTGACTATGTGACTAAGTCCACGGTAAATTCATGAAAATAAAAGGAAAAACAATATTATGTGATTACCCAATTGTGTCTCCTCGCAACAGAACAATTATGAAAGTTTAACTGTATGCTTATAACTAAATATTTTTATAGTACTTGTGCGCTGATACACCAGATAAGAAAAAAGGTTTAAGGATGTGTATTAGTTAAATGTTCCTGAAATATCTTATCTCTCAAGTTCTTAGCTTTGTAAGAACGGATATTTGATTGACCAAATATAACCATTTCATGACTAAATCTCTAGAAATAAATTACATATTAACACACATAATGTCTTTTTATCCGTTGAGTACATTTTACATAACTTTAAGTAAAACAGGACATTACTATGATAATAAATCCATATTCTTAGAAAAGTACAAACACCTATAAACATCCAAAGATAGAGTTAAGTCGTAACAATACAACGTGGAACTCTCACATAAACATTCATGTTTAACAACAACAAAAGTACACGTATTTAATAGCATAACAAAGTTGTCTGTCACGAAGTTACGAGCAACCTGCAAGGGTGGCGTCAGGGCACTGGTGTCAAACAACCGTTCCTAAAAACCATAAGCATAATCTCAAAAATGAATTTGATTAATAATGTAGAATCAGCTTTAAAAAAATCAATGCATTTCCACACCTTTAATTACAATAAACTCTCTTTCTTAAAGATAGGCACAAACCCAAACACCGAAACACTACAGTCATGTAGGTTTCATTCCTGACAAGAAAAAAAAACAGACATAGATTATATCAACAAGAAACTTCATCTCCTAATGCAATGAATGAGTGGATGGGAGTCATTTGATATTGATATAAATATATCCTACATTTTAAGTCAACCTACCAAAAAAAATTAAAACGTTGTATATGTGCAAATACAATATCGGTTACCATACACTTTCTTGACATACACGTCGACTCTGACTTTGACTACATCAACCGACACTACGTCGACTATTTAAGTTCACTTTTTTAATCAAAACGTTGTCCATTTTGATCTGTGTTAACTACGTCAATCGTTACTTTTCATTGGTGGATCATTTTCTTTATCGACCATTACTTTGCTACGTTGACCATTTCTTGCTCTGAGACGAGTGGTACTGCCTCTTTGTCAAAGTCTACTTTATCTACGTTGCCCGCTACTTTATGTGATGTATTTCTTAAATATTTCTCGTTTACCAAACAAAATATAATCTTCACAAAAGATGATATCATATATGAAAGCATACGGGGAAATATGAATAAGAAAAAAAGTGTCATGGTTCTTTTGTCGAAGGCAAGTAATTGATGTATTAAGGTTATTTTTATGATAATGTCTCACGCTTTACCCACGCAATTATTTCCAAAGCTGCAATTATTCATTCATGAAACGGCCAAAAATTTCAGGGTTCATAGCTTTTAAATGAACTGTTCATCTGAAGACAACTCTAAATGGATATCAACAAAACTGTTTCTCTTGACAGTCGTGTTATGCTATCTTTGGTGTAGATAATAATGGAGAAATCCATAATGTCTGGAAGTCTGGCATTGATTTGTGTCATAGTCTTCTTGCTATAACATATAATTACTACTTTGGCGAGTAGGACAACGAGTAGAATAATGACCGACTTAAAAATAATTGAGAATCAGTTTGTTAAAAGTAAAATGTATTTTAATGTCTGGATAAAGAAAGAAAGAAATGATATGTACTGTAGTTACACACGCTAAAGATCCATTGGTCGTTGGAAATTGGAATTTGTAAATGAGCCCGCATTTATTTGTTAACAGATTTAGTAAACAAATTAGTGTATACCAAGCATACAATAGAAGAGGTTCCCATTTTAAAATACCTGGCACTCGTTTTAAAGAGGTCTTTTTTCTGTCCCCTTACAAAATAATCTAAAATTTCAAGAATGTACGTTATATCCTGTAAGACTTGATGTCGTATCTGCGCTTACTTCCTGTTTGAAACTGTTTAAGAATTCTGCATATGAACATTCAAAGGTGTATTCAAAAAATAGAGCATTGCTACTGATAGTTTCCAAGAAATCTGGCTTTGATTGAAGGAATGAGTTTTGGAACGGACTATACATATATTTGTGATACAACAACGATGTCTTTTTATAAAAATTAATGATTATAACAAGTTATAAGCTAGCTACGAATCATTGGCTCGTGTATTTAACGATACATAGGTAGATCATGGATCAGAGCATTAGCCACTAGACAATAGATTAATGACAAAGGTCACTGTTATATCTGTGAGATTGAAGCAAACTCTCGATAACTCGGGATTAACTATGGTATGTCATGGTGACGAGATAGGTTTCCTAAGAATGTGGATTGAATGACAATAATGAGTGTGTATCATTATTTAAAGTATTCCTACGCGTTTTCAGTGACCGTTAGTTGTTTAAAGTATAATACACGATCAGAGACTTGTTAGTAGAACGTTAAGAAATCATGAATGTCTCTTGGAAATAATTGTTAATATTTTTCAGTGTGGTTTGAATCAAATGAGAGTAGAATTAAATACTACTCATATTTGACTCTAGCCTCATTTTCTAGTTCCCTATCACTACCGAGGATGAACCCACAGGAAATTTTTTGGGATCCCCCCCCCCCCTTACCGGATCCCAAAATTGCTTCAAAGTGCACTATTTAGCTTCTTTATTCCAAATAATGTCGCCTCGCAATCTTCACCTTGTTACTACATCCCCGTAAGAAATTGCGCTATAATGCACCATTAAGCTTCCATTTTTCAACTGTTGTTTCCCTGTTGCACTCGGCTTTTTAGATATTTCCCCCACCAAACATTCCTTGCTACGACCCTGATGACAGAATCAAATTACTAAAGAAAGTGACCACTGTACGAGTCGATTTACTGTCATATATTTTGGGGGAAAATCATGCGGATGTCCATCATCTCCCCCCCCCCTCACCGAATAACAGAATTACTTTAACATGCTCAATTTAGCTTCCATATTTCAAAGATTTTCGCCTCGTTACGGTCGGCTTTTTACATAATCTCCCCCACCACAATTTTAATGTCCTTCCTACACACCTGATGAAGTCAAATTACCAAAGAAAGTTACCACTGTATGAGTCAATTTAGTCTTACATATTTTGGGGATAAAATCATGCGGATGTCCATCATCCCCCACCAGATACCCAAATGGCTTTAAAATGCACCATTTAGCTTCCACATTTCAATTTTTTTCGCCTCGCTACTCTCGGTTTGTAACATAATCCCCTCACCCAAATTCCTTGATACACCCCTGATGAACGGATCAAATTGTCAAATAAAGCGACCACTGTACGAGTTAGTTTACTCTCATATGTTTTGGGAATAAAAGCATGTGGATGTTCATGCTAGCCCGCCCCTACAAAAATAATTTCCCTCGAAAAATGACTTCTTGGGTACGGGTCTGCTAATTGTAGTTAATCTAAAGTTTTTATGTAGACATCCTCAAAAAAGTTACTTTTTTCAAGATTTTAAAATATCCATAAATGGCTCTAAAAGTTATGACTTAGATTCAAAATTTCAATTTTTTCCGGGGGAATACCCCCGGACCTTAAAAAAATAACGCCCATGTATTTGGTTATTTTTCGACAATTCCATTGTAGTCTTTTATACTCACATCTTTCACACATTTTTACACTTTTGTTGTTTAACTGTGATTTTTCTTATTTAAGAGAAATGGTCTTACTAACTGGGGGTAGGTTTAGGTAGGATGAATAAGGGGCCCCCACTTCTTGGCCCTGGGTCCCCCACATGCTATGGACGACCCTGGAAACAAGACGAAGACAAGAGGAGAGAGGGGAAAGGGGAGAAGGAGAGATAGAGATTTAATTGCAGGAGGCCAAAACTCTTTAAGAAATCAATTAACTCATAAGGTATTAACGCTCAATACTTAGTCTATTAAAAGCAAATTGCGCTCGGGCCCCTTTAATCGTCGGCTCCTTATTATCGTTCCTCAGTTTTTAGCAGTGATAAACGAATAATATTAATCTTATTTCATTGGTTTTTATGGCCTCTAATTTGTGTGAATAGGATAATTAGGGCCCCTTACTCTGGGGCCCTCATTCTTAGGCCCCCTACCTCTTGGGGCCCTAAACAAGCGCGTATAAGAAAAAGAGAGAAAAAAGAGGTTTTGCCAGATGCTTTGCACCCCTGGTGAAAATGACTCCAAAGAGTAAAAAACCTAAAATTACTCATAGCTCTAAAAAGCACCCTTTAGCCTCCCTTTGTTCAATTTTTTAACAAAGCTCTGAAATGCACATTTTCCTTTCCCTTTTTTCGTAGACCCCCTCCCCCTCCCTTAACAAAGCA
>JAUUEB010427520.1:0-11979 GCA_032362205.1 Clione limacina
AAATTCTACACCAAGATACACATCAAACTTGTTGCTTTGATTTCATGCGCAACTCTTGAGTTTATCCAAAGAAAACCGTTTTTGTCACTCACATTGTTTGACAATTAACTAAGATCTTAGATAACACTTTGATTATGACAGAAGTTGCATTGCCCTTTCAAAGTGATAAATAATATACAGTAATGAGATGTGTAAATATTCAACAAAATATTAAGATAATAATCGCATTTGTTTGAAAATTGTAGACATTAACCTGTCACAGGGATTTCAATAACAAAGTTATCTTTTAACCTTCTTAACGTTAATGAAATTCGACACCACGATACACATACAACCATAAATAGGCACATTCTGTTCCAATTGAAGTCAGATCTTAGATAAACTTTCATTATGACAAAAGTTCATTACCCTCTCAATGTCGTAAATCATATACATAAACGAGATATGCAGATAAAAAACAAGATATTGAGATAATAATTCCCTTTATGATTGCAAAAACTTTAGTTACGAAGTAAATGCATCAAAAATTAAAAACTGCCTCCTGCTAGAAGGATTCTCATTACCAAAAATCTTTGAATTGAACAATTTCTTGTATCTTCGTTTAACGTCATCATGTTGTCGACTATGTCAACCCGTATTTCTTAATCTTAAACCGACCCTATCATATCTTAACATTTCAGGCTGTCCGTATGCTTTAAGCTTCTGTAATTGTGTTTGTTGGTATGTTGTTAAAGCTTGTTCAAAGCATGTTGAGTGCGATTTTGGCATATTCTTCCTGCCTCTCTCGTGGGGTTCAGTGATTTAAAGTTCACCTCATTGCCACCAGTGAATTTGGAAAGAATGTCCAATCGGTTGAGACTGTGTCAAAAATATACATAAACACTTTGAATTAGATACAAAAATATTAATTTCTAACACTGCTTTGACAGCATCATTGTATGTAGAACGCATTGCTCTGTAAGTTTAAAAAAATGTGCAGTCCTGCATATTTACCACTTATGTTCGAAGCACCGTCGTAGAGCAGAGTCTGTTTCGGGCAGGCACAACTATTACCCCTGCCAGTCCCAATATCTGACTATGGTGTCACCAGATTTGGGACGACTGATGGTGTCTCACCCTGCCATATACTCATCATATTCAGTAATTCGCTACATAATCTTATATCATTGCCATTTCCTTTGTTGACTTGGGTTGTTTGAAAATACTTACTATTTAAAAAAAAACAATTTGATCACTTTAAAACATACAGCTTGCTCGACACATTTTTTTGTATTGCCGTATACAATTTTCATAATGGCCTATTGAAATTTTCATCCAGGTTAAAATGTCCTATAGTTTTTTGGTCCAGGACATTTTGTCCTATGCTCAAAATTCCAGGCACAGCACTGGTATAAACATAATTTTCTGATTTATTTTACTAAGACCCTTAGGTACACTTCTACAAACAGAACAATACAACCCAAACTGATAATAAAACTATTATCAAAACATTTATTCACATTTTTTTCAATACATAAATAATATAGTATTGACAGCAAACAGGTTTCGCCACTAGGGCCTCTTCAGTGCTTTAAAAAAAATATATACATTTTAATGGAAATACTACCATATACACAAGATCCAAAAGCAAATAATTATAAAAGCTTAAGTTAAATCAAACAAACACATTCAAAATATCAAAATACAGAAGCAAGTCAAATGACCATATAATGCAATAGGCCAACAAATCGAAACAAATTCAGGTAGGCATTCATTCCAGGCACGTAGCCAAGGGGACATGGAAGAATGCCCCCCCCCCTAATTTGATATCTAAAATGCCCTTAATTTGAACAATTTATACTAATCTCAATAATAATAAATAAGAAGATTATGTATATTTTTGAGTTATCATGTTCACAAACAGACAGACAGAAGGACAGACACACAAGTTACCTACCATGAAACACAATAAAATAAAACACCATGACATAATTACAAAACATACATTTTAATGTGTTCAAATATTTACATGTATAAGTTAATCATACGGTCAATATCCTCCATAGATATGATTTGTGTACATAAAGAGTCTTCATGCTAACAATATGTTTTGCATACACAAGATACATTTATAACCCTAACGTCAATGACATCAATCAGAAAATAATTAAAATAATCCTTTGACCCTCCTGTCATATTATGTAAATGTCTAAGTTGCCAACAACTATAAGATGGTTATAAATTCTCGGTTTCAAGTTTCATGGAGACATCATTCTAAACCAGCAATTACACAGAACATATTTAATGCTGTGTTTTTGTATTGAAAAAATCTTAGACAAAGCCGCATGTATAATTACATGTTATTTATTACCTCTTCTCAGATATTCAGACGTGATTTATAACAAATATCGTATGTCCCCCTGAATAATTTAATGTTACACAATCAAGTAAGATACATACATTGATAACACTTCGGTTCAATTGAAATAATTTGTTGTATTAAATTATTTTTGTGCTAACGAAGATGTTGACACAAATGAGATACGTTGATAACATTGACATTGAAAGACTCAAACAAATTAATTCAAATACACACTTGTCATCTCGTCAAATTCACTATAAGATATTCAGATAAACTTAGCGTTACTAGCTTTTATTGAAATAATCTAAAATGACATCTTCTAAGTGTCAAAATTCTACACAAAGATACACATAAAACCATATAATTTGTCACATTCTTTTACAATCGAAATAAGGTCTTAGATAGAACTTTGATCATGACAGAAGATCATTCCCTCTCAAATGTTTAAATGATACAACAAAGAGATATGCAGATAAACAACGTGGTATTAATAGAATAGAACTCTTTATTGTTAAACTAACTTTATAACAAAGTAAAGGCGTCAATATTTTTTTAAAACGCCTGCTTCAGGGATTACCATTACAAAAGAAAGTTTATTTAATTTAATCATTCCTTGCGTTGTTCGTTTATCGTTTTATGTTCTTGTTTATTTCTAAATCCTAATATCATTTCAGGCTGGCCTTAAATTAATATTCTCTGTTCTCTCTGTGTTCTGACCAGGTGCGTAGCCAGGATTTTTAAATGTGGGGGGGGGGGTGGAAAACTTTGGATATAATAAAATGAATGGCCGCAAAGCGGCCGAAAATTTTGAGATTAGATATAAATAGTGCAAATTTGGGCACTTTGAATCTTATATGGGGCTAAATGGCCGCGAAGTGGTCGACATTTTTAAAATAAGTAAAAAAAGTGTGCAAATTTAAAGCTTTTTGGATCGAAATGGGGGGGGGGGGGGCATTCCCCCATGTCCCCATGGCTACGCGCCTGGTTGTGACGTTATTCTGGTGTCGCGACGAAGAGGTACGCCGACAACGGGATACGCATGGATCGGAAATGTGTCAAATGAAAAGCTATGGGCCTATTCGCCAAACAATGTAATTAAGTGTCAAGATGAACAATCCAAGTGGCAACTGTTCATAATCTATCTGTAACATGATCCCAGGCCTGCTAGTTCATGGGTTGGAAGTTGATTTAAAAAGATAATTTATGATCAGAAAATAAGTTTGTTTGTTCCACAAGTTTGCTCCGCAAATTGGACTTTTAAGACCTAACTGCATTAATTCTCAAATATCTCAAAAATTTGTGACGCGGATCATTTCACCAAAACATACTAAAATTTTCGTTTTTGTATGGGCTTTACTACTGGTAATTTTTTTTTATTTTACATTATTTTAGGATCAGGGTGGAAAATACGTTATTGAAAGAACATAGTAAATACTCCTATTTTTATTTACTGTGGTCTAACCTTCAGCGTTGGCCATGCGGACAATCGCGAAATAAACGATATGAATAAAATGAAGTTCTTCCATCAAAAACATATCGATATAAACCACGACTTTTACGATTATGAAGCTGAAACTGTGAAAAGTGGAAAACCCGTTTCTAGGAATTGTGAAGGAATTATTTACCTTGTTAATGTAAACAAAACATTCTTGAAACACGACCGATGTCGGTGCCTGGCAATCGAATCTAGTTCTCTTTTACTCTTTAACACAAAAGCATGCCACCAAAGACAAAATCAAAATCAAACGACCCAAAAGACACTTTGTTTTCAAAAAGTTAAAGATTAAAATTCCATAGAGATAGCGAAACATGTTATAGACAGCGTCTTAAGCCATTTCAGCAGTAAAACATCAGCACCAGTAGTGGACAGAGAAGCAACCATGAAGGAATGTAAAGAAGTAAAATCAACTGTGGCTGCCCAAGGCTACCCAACTGATAAGTTTGACTTGTTATGGCATATGCTTAACAAATTTCACAGAGAGGCATTTCTTAATCTGATCTAATTAGTAAGCATTGCTCTTGTGTTGTATGTTCATAATGTTGATGTACCAGCTGTCCGGAATAGAGTGTTACCATTAAACATGTTTTTATTTTTGTTAGAACACATACCAAACATAAAACCATGGATATTAGTGATTCATCAACTCATGGCATTTATTCACATTTTTGAATTATCTCAAAATATGCATTAACAAAAAAGTTACATAACATGTTCTGGATGTCCGCCTTTCCTGAAAATGCACAATTTCAGCCGTAAAACAAAGTTTGCACACACGCTGATACTGCAGGTTTGGCTCAGCTTTGAACGTTTGCAAAGATCTTCTGTCAAACCACATTTCGAACACTTTGCAACACACCTTTTACTCGGCACATCAAGGAAAGTGGACTGATTCTTTAAAGAAATGGTAACCTGCTTCACATAGAGCGATCTTGTTATCTTAAATTACTTTGCTTCTAAGTACACCTTTACTGCAAAAGCCTGTTGCACGGGAGTGAAGTGTTTCGATATTTTCATGTTGGTTGGCTACAATAATGGCTTTTCGTTTTGGTTTTATAAAATGCCATGAATACATCTTTCTTCCTTTCAATTTTGGTGCAATTTGGTGCAAAAACAGAAAAGTTATTAAAAGTTGTATGGGTAACACTTTTTTCCAGACACCCGGTAGATGCTCAAAATTATCGCATTAAATCATAATTTGTTCTGTTTAAACAATAGCGGGTGTTTTACTGTCGCTTTAAGTGTTTCTTTACCAAAGAAAAAGAGATGAAATAAAAGAGACTCAGGCTTTTGTTCCGTCTTAACTAAAATCTGTGAACAAACCACAAGACCAGGTAAAGGCAGATATGAACTTGTATCCTCATGGGCCTAAACTACATTGTCTCTAAATGAGAGAATCACATGTTTACCATGATGGCCTCAAAGCGCAGCTCTCTGTGGTCATTCTCCAACATCTTGATGAAGTCTTTCTTAGGAGGTTGAGGGATCAGACTGTTACATGACTGGAGGGAATCTTCAATCGAACCAAAATTATTGTACTCTGCAATTTCCTGTACAATGAAAGAAAATAAAGTAAAATAAAATATATTGACAGGAAAATCTGTTTTAAATGAGAACAATTCTAGCCAAGACAATAAGTTATCTTAAAATAGTTTAAAAAAACAAAAACAATATTTACAACTTTTCATGAGCAAAGTTTTTTTTTCAGTATTTGTTAAGTACAAAATTATTAAATACAAATTTAATTTTAGATGTAATTTTTTGAAAAATGTGTCCATGGCTATCACATATTTATTTATGGATTTGTAAAGTTAACTAATTCATACAAGTGGATACACTTGTTAAAAATGTCAGCAGATGTGCTTTAAATACAAAACATCTAAAATTTTAGCAAACAGCTAATAAGCAACATGTTCTTTCAACATGTTAAAGAAATGTGTCTAGGCTTAAGAATCTAGGCTAAAGATCATAAAGCCCCTCACAAACTCACCATCTTGGGCAACTCTTTTGCTCTTCCTGTGACTTCCACAGTATCAAAGTTAGTGACACCAAAGTGGTTGTAGTAAAAGCCCTTTGTGAAGTTGTCACAGTCGTAGACCAAGAACCTCCTGCCATAAATGGTTATAGTCTTGCCAATGGTAAAGTCTTTTGGTGTGAAATATTCTTTGATTTCCTGATCTGAAATCTCCATGACCACATTTGGGAATGATGATGGGAGGTCAAATCTGTTCTTGGGCAC
The DNA here is from genome assembly GCA_032362205.1 of Clione limacina. Classification (NCBI taxonomy): domain Eukaryota; kingdom Metazoa; phylum Mollusca; class Gastropoda; order Pteropoda; family Clionidae; genus Clione; species Clione limacina. The sequence continues at coordinate 6,079 of JAUUEB010427520.1, forward strand.
TTTATGACGTCCAATGAGAACAGGGAAGGGATCACGGCCATCATTTGGTTTGTGGTCCTCTCTTATTTCCAGAGTGTCGTCGACCAGGTAGTACTGAAATTATTTAATAGTTATGTCAGTAACATTTGATGGGATTAAAATCTTAAGTGAACTAGATAATCGTAACAAACTCACACAAGGTAACTCTTTGATCAAAGTATTGAAAGAAACACAGAGGTTTTTATCAAGCAACAGTTTTATCCTGTATAAGCAGTTTATGAGTTTTTTAACATAGTCCTGCATTTTAGCCAGTGCCATGTTCATCTTCAAGCCTGATATGGTGACCAACTTAAAGAGAGAAGATTTATATGAAGTAGTTAGCCCATGTTGAATTCAGGCTTAATAAAGAAACCCTCAAAATAGAGTTAGATAAAGATTATTTATCTTACATACTTGATTAGTATCTGGTTGCATATTGAAGTTGATATGAAGAAAATTTAAAAGTACAACAGAAATTTCTAAATATTGACATTTTGATTTCAGAGTTTATACAATGCTGACATCAAACATGAAAATGTTACATGGTTACAGTAAACAAGTTCAATCTTTTTTCATAATAATTCTTTTTTAGACAAGGAAATTGATGAGGTTCACGATGCAATCAAAAAGAGAAAACATCTTAAGTATCTCATTGCACTCAAGTTTGGCCCATACATAAAAAGAGAATTCAATGGCTTAGTTTTTAATTTGATATGTGCTATCACATAGTCGGGTGACATGAGTTGTGTTAAATATTGCAAATGATTGTGTACACAGTCAAATCTGTCTGTATCAACAACATAATCATCAATCCACAACCATCTAGAAGCCACACATCAGGTCTGCTTTTTTCTGTTATCTTTAACTGAAGTCTTCATTTTTACCAAGGAGGATCAGTCTCCTATAGCACACAAAATTCATATAAATGCTTCATTCTATGCAAACTTTAAGCTGATGGTTTGAGTGGAAGTATTATGTCTGAAAAGGAAAAAATCAGGACACATTTCTTTCTTCCTCACAGACCATTGTGGAGCATAACCCACTTTTTTAAAGTTACTTTGTGTAAGGTTAAGGCAATTTCAGTTTCAAGGTCATTTCTTTTCAAATGGGTGGTATTACATATCATTCTATAAATAAATGTCTCTTTGGATATCAATATTTAAATCTAAGACATGAGTGAAATCTTTGAAAAATAAATTTGGATTTGCATGTTTAAGGCCAATATCATGTAGGTATTAATTTTAAAATGGGAAGATGCTTGGGCACTTTAACTAGAAAAAAGATTGAAAATCGAGTACCAGATGTCTTGATTCATTTAGAAAAATATAATCTATTTAACCAATCTTAAAATCGCAACAAACATGAACAAAAATAAATGAAATATTACATGCACAATGAAGGGTCTCATCTCCCCAAACATAGCATCTCTGTCGTCCCACATGCAGAAGAACCTCAAGACTTTTCTGTCCAATTCCTTGAACTGTTTGAGCTTGTCAAAGGATGTTGGGGTGTTATAAGTCCTCAGGGCAGCTGCCTCAGCTCTCTTTGTGATATAGGGATCAACAGGGACATTCTCTGGCCCATTTACGACAATACCTTCACTTTCAAGGAAATCCTGCAAGTAAGGATAAAAAGAAAATCTTGTAAAAATAACAAACAGATTTGGTGAACAATATTGCATATGGTGTTACACCAAAAAGAGATGGATTAGTGTTTTTGTCCTTACATTTTTCTAAATCACAACTGGGACAAAATTCTTACACCTACATTGGACCCAAATCTAAGCCCAAGTAGATTCTATCAACCAATATCTTTCAGATGTGACTCTTATAACAGGGGACATGCCTAATAATTCTAAGTTATGATTTATTTTCCCATGTAGTGTTTTGTAAACATTATGATTTCAACAACATAATAAACTTTATGCTTGTCAAATGCCAATTGAGATAAAAATAGAGGGGAGCTGAGATGACATCTGAACACATTGTTTAATATTGCCCATAATATAAAAAACTGAAAGGACAGTCATGGCTAAATACTTAAACCCTCCATGATTTACTTCTTGGTTCAAAGTTTCAATTGAAAAAAATGCACCACAAACTAAAGATAGTAAGATGCACCTTACCTTGGTTGGATTCTACTGCATGTTTTATTTGTTAATATACTATGTTGTTTACTGTTGTATGCATGCTGCCAACACCAGGAAGATTTCATGCTAAAAATGTTTTTCTATTGTACAAAATGAAAATAATTCATTATCAAAAATAATCAAGCTATGTACTAGAAACAGAAAAGGAAGATGTTAAAGGCATTGTATTATTCATAGGGTTATAGGGCAGTGATTTATATATTATGGACCGTTCACAATTGATGTAATCCAGGGATGGGGGTGGTCAGCCAAAATATTACTTTATTTATAAAGACCAAAGTCTGAAAAAACAAAGGGAGAGCAAAATTATGTCCTTTTGATATTCATGAATATATGTAGTTGTGTTGAAAAAATTACGTGATCCAGGGGGAGGGGGTCAGCAAAAGATTACAAGGGGGGGTAAAAAATGGACCAAAAAAAGATTACATAATTTGTGAGCGGTCTCTTACCTTAGAGAATTGATCACAGTTGGTGATGTGGAAGTTCTTTCCATAGAAAGTGATGTTCATGCCCAAGTTGATGTCTTTCCAGTGCCAGCTGTCTCCCTGGTCATTCTTAGGCAGACGCTGACGTTTGATCAGTTTTCCTGTGTGGTTCAAATACATACAAAAGTGAATTGAGAATTAAAGGAACGTATCACAATTTGTCAAGTCCCAAGTACCTACTATAACTGTTCAACTTTTATAACACCAATCAACTTGAAAACTGAAACAGTAACTTGACATTGATTTTCCAGAAAAAAAACAATCTAAAGCTGTTTCAAAATCTCATTCTACTGACTTAACACAAAAAAACCTTCATCTTTTACTAAACTAGATTTTATGAACAAAAAAGTCAAAGTAACTCTCTATTCATCAACCGAAGGCTTTCCTGAGTTTTCTAATATCATCAAATGACAGAGATACTATCAACCTTTAAATGGTACAAGATTTAATTTCTCACCCTGAGGCATTCCTGAGTTTTCTACATGTGGCTCAATGACAGAGATACTATCATCTTCTAAATAGTAAAAAATTTCAACTGGACGAACTCGGAAGTACTCATCTGGAGACTCGTGAACAGTTTGTTTGTAGTAGCCATCAAATTTCAGGACCTGCAACATATACATACATGAATCAGTACTTTACATATACACCTTAAAGAAATGATATTGTGAAAAAAGTAGAAGGGTTTTTATAATGGTATTGGTTTGATTCATCAAAGACTGATGAAAATCCCCAATGATCAATATTTTTATGATCAGTACCGGAATGAACCACACTTCATTAAAATACTGTATATGCTCGTGAATAGTAGTACTGTTGGCAGTGTGTTACAAATAGTAGTACTGCTGGCAGTGTGTTACAAATAGTAGTACTGTTGGCAGTGTGTTACAAATAGTAGTACTGTTGGCAGTGTCTTACAAAGTCACTTGTTATACAAACAACTTTTTTTATCTTTGCTGTAAATAAAAACTTTGAACAAAGGATTGAAAAAAAACTAACAACTAGTAAGACTAACCCAAAACAAGAGATGTGTTTTTTGTTGGGTCTTCAATCATGTTATCAAGTAAAAAGAACACTGAAAACAAGGTAAGTTATTAGTTATTAAGTCATTATCTATTACATTTTTGTCCATTTGTTGTTGTCAAATAGGTTGCCTACTCTTTTACATGAATCTCAAGAGTAGGGGTTGCAGTATCTATGAGACATCGGTTTGAGGCACTTTTTTAGCTCATCAAGGGTCGCAGTAATTATGATATAGCATTATCTTCAGGTATTTACGATATATGTTGAAAATATTCATAAAAACTGACTGCTTTAACTTAGCCTAAGTAGCTTAATTTAGTTATTAGTTGTTTTAGTGTTATTGAAAAATCAGCACACACAGGAATATGTTTCTATGAAAACTGTGCTGCAATCAACCTCGCATATTGTTGTCAATAAAACATTGTAGAATAGTCAATTTAACAATCAGATTGCTTGGTGAACAATAAATTGGTTCTTGCCAAAAGGTTATGTGATGATTAAAAATAGAATAGCATCTTTTTGGCTTCCAGTTAATCTCTACAAACAAGTGCCCCAATTTTAAATGAGGTGTAAAATATGAATCTGGTGATGTGAATTTACCTTTTTGTCCCAGGCGACATGAGCAGGAATGAAAGCCTCAGGTGGAGCCTGCTTTGCTTGACCATAGGTCAATGTGGGACTGAAGTTGGCAAGCTCATCAAGTTCACTCTCAGACAGCTGATTATGAAACATCTGGGTGCCACCAATTCCTTTTTCCGGACGCTTTGGTAGAGCATATCCATTTTTGTAGCCTAAACTTTGGCTGACATGGTATCTTTGTTTCTGTTGAAGATAAAGATCATACTTAAATCAGGATGGTCATTTTTTGTAAAGACAGGTTAGTTCTAAAAATAACATGTAATAATAATGGCACTTATATAGCGCTTTCCCTTTGGATTAAGCTCAAAGCGCTTTACAGTTATTATTACCCTGACAGGCACAATTGGGACAAACAGTACATTCTCAGCTTCCTGGGAAGTATATAAGGGGTCGTGTGTTAGGCACCTCGCCTTAGCAATCTTACATAGACATTTACTGCCTATAGTCGGATACTCAATTAACAGCTGAGTGAACTGAAAATCATCATCGCTCGAGGGATTTGAACACGGCACGTCGTGGTGACAAGTCACGTGATGGCCTTTGCTTCTAACCCAACGGTGCTACCGATACTCCTACAGCGCCCCAAAAAGATCGGAACTGGCCCTGCGCTGCAGGCACAAAATGCAGTTTCTGCTAGTCACACCCGGTAGGGACTAAAAACATATACTGAGTAGGGGAGAGAGAGAGGAGGGGGAAAGTGAGCGTGGCAGCGAAAGCTCGCAGACGGTCACAGGAAAAGTCTTCATTGCCACCAGGGACTGAGGACCCTTGAAACGCAACGTATCCCTTTAAGGTGGGTCAATCCATATCAAGTATATTCGCTACCCAGTAGCACTCTACGTCGAGATTTTTCAATCTCTTATTATGCTGTGTAACATTAAAAAAAATATTTTTGTATTGTTTTCTGCTGTTTCTCCCCCCTGTATAAGTTATTTCGTTAATATTTGGGGTAACTTATTCGTTGAACTAAAACAGCCAAGATTTTTTGAAACTTTTTATTACAGGTGAATTCACTTATAAATTATAATGAAATCGCTTTTAACGAACAATCAGTTATTACGAACACAGTAAAAACTACCTTTATATATCCCTCTTTCTATAATTAAAATATATTTCTTATATCGAACTACGATTTATAAGAAACTGCTTATGACAAACAAGAATTAAAGAAATGATTGAGCAAAACCAAATAGGATAAGGCTGGAGTTTGATCATTATTTCGTCAAACATGACAGCTGTTTCCAAGTCTTGTGATGCAAAGATGTAGACAAGGATTTATTAGGGCAATGCACGCAGAGTTCATAGGATATACATTCAAGGAAAGAGCAAAATAACTGACCAATTTCAACAAGTTCCCCTGATTTCGGAGTTTTTATAAAAAGAACTCAAGTTAAAACAAACATTTCTTTGTTCCCCAAGCCATTCGTTATAAGTGAATTCACCTGTATTGTTTATTAATATTAAGGAAAATATAAGGGATTTCAGTTTTTCTTGTCTATAATTTTAAAGGCAATAAATAGGGTTTGACTACGGGTGATTATATGAAATAGTCGAAAAACAGGAGTCTTTAGAATCACCAAGGACAAA
>JAUUEB010427631.1:0-11979 GCA_032362205.1 Clione limacina
ATAGAAATCTGAAATTTTGCACAGAGGCTTAATTCACGGGTCCCTAAAAATAGAGCTGAGTGTTTTGAAAACAAATAGTTTTGACAGAGTTATGTCCTTTTTATGATTACTTGTGTCTGATGTGCGTGGTTGTACTCTCGAGTACTCATTTTTCTAATCTTTTCTGTTTGCCTTGTTGGTCTAGAGTTTGACATAGATTAGGCATTTCTTTGATTTTGTGATTTGTACAATGATATTGTGTTCATTGCTAACAGATTTATTTGTTTTTTTCACAGATGATAAGTGGGATATGTTTACATGTAAAATTAATTAAACGAAACAAGCAATGAAGATATAAATCACGTAGTTGTTTATTTGTGTTGCCTTTGTCCCTTAAATTTCACTTCGGCTCTTCAAAAAATCCACCCCTGCAAACCTAAGTAGGATAAAACCAATGATAACATGACCATTTACCTGTTATGGCTAAAATACGAGATGTAAATAAAAACATGACACACACTAAATTATCAAAGCAATACCTGCTTCCTGACCTGATACGATCTCAAAGATGTCCCCCTGCGGCATATCATGACGAATTCTCCCTTTAGCAAATATGTTGTTTTCCTCTTGTATGATAAAATACATAATCAATCAAAATGTTTTTTCTCTGACCTAACAGACGATACAGGTGATTTCGGGCGAAACTTGATAACAACTAGTAGTAGAACAAGACGATGAGATCAGACAACAGATCTGTGGCTTGTTGATGTTGTCTTGAAAGAGTAAATCACGGATGAGTTCTGTAAATAGTTAAAATGGAAGAGACGGCCTCATAGAGGGAATGTATTGTCAGGAAAAATGTTATCGAGTCGCGTATCTAAGAAAAGAAAAGACAACAATATGTTCCCATGGAGATAAGACCGTCTCACCTTTTCCTCACACCGCAATTTCTCTGTTGTCGCGCTGTATAACGTCACAGTAAAAGTAACACGTCCTGGCATGTCATTCAATAGGAACCACCAATGTCTACCGATATTCAACGCCTGTCTTATTAATAGGCATTGCAGCTAATTATTATAGATGTGATAAAACTTGTGGTATGAGGTCACGTTCTTAATCAGATAAGTATTGTGAAAATCCCATTTGGAGCTTTGCTATGTCTACATTATACATGAAAATATGATAGAGAGAAATATAGATTTAAGGATGCATCTGTACACATTTCGATTGTGATTAGTATACTAAAGATACATGGAATATTTGAAGACGGTTAAAAAGTCAGATAAAAAGTGGGATATGTTTACATGTAAACTAAATAAGGCAAACAAGCCTTGAAGATACAAATCACGTAGTTGTTTATTTGTGTTGCCTTTGTCCCAAATGTTTTGCTTTGGTTCTTCTAGACATAGGACTTAAAAATCCACCCCTGCAAAAATAAGTAAAATCAAACCAATGATAACATGGCCATTTACCTGTTATGACTCTATAGAGATAGAAATAAAAACATGACACACACTAAATAATCAAAGCAATACCTCCTTCCTGACCAGATATGATCTCAAAGATGTCCCCCGGGACATATCATAAGGAAGTCTCCTCTTTAGCAAACATTTCGTTTTCCTCTTGTATGACAAAAAACATAATCAAACACATTTTTTTTGTCTACGTAAGACAGGGCCAACAGCTACAAACTCTGCCAACCTCGCAGACGATACAGGCGATTTCGGACGAAACTTGATAACAACTAGTAGTAAAACCAGACGATGAGATCAGACCGCAGGTCTGTGGGGTGTTGATGTTGTCTTGTCAGAGTAAATCCCGAATGAGTTCTGTAAATAGTTAAAATGGCAGAGACGACCTCATAGAGGGAATGATAGCAAGTCGCGTATCTAAGACAAGAAAGAACAATAATTTATGTTGCCATGGAGACAAAATCGTCTCACTTTTTTCTCACACAGTGATTTCTCTGTTGCCACGCTGTAGGACGTCACAGTTGAAGCAATATGTCCTGGCATGTCATTAACTAGGAACCACCCATGCCTAGATTCAACGCTGTCTGATAAATGTGCATTGCAGCTAAGTATCATAGATGTGATAGAACTTGTGGTATGAGGTCACGTTTTTAATGAGATGATTATTGTGAAGATCTCATTTGGAGCTTTGGGTATGTCTACATTAACACATAAAATGATAATAAATAGAAATATAGATTTAAAGATTCTTTAGAAAGCTGAATGATTCTGACCATAAAGGTATTGCTTCAACCCATACTTGGTGAAGTAATTTTTAATATAATATAAGTACCTTTAACACCATTTAATCCACACATTTGTTTGCTTATTTTGTTTTTGAAACTTTTCGAGCATAGTGCTCCTCGTGAGAATGACTCCTTCCGTTCATCAGTCGCTTCTTGTCGAGAGCGAGATTCTCGGCAAAAAGGATGCTCCCCATTCGGTTTTGTCTTCTGGTACAGAACGAATCTTAACAGCCTCAGTGCTATTTAGTGTGAGTGCATCACCATGCACACCAACAACTGACATCTTGTAGTCATGTCGGTCTCCAGCATTATTACTGTGGCCCTTGGTAGCTTGCCTCAACAGTATTGAACACTCTCGTTCCTTGGTTTACGCATTTCGAGCTATCTCTCCGATGTAAACATCTCTGCATTCGGCACATTCTATTTTATATGTCACCGAGCTGACCCGACATCTTCCTTTTCCTCCCGTAAAGCAAACCATGCACCTGTCGATGTCTGAACTTTTCTTCGATCTGAAAGGTTTAGACTTCTGCAGGATACCTTTCAAACTCCTCCCTGATTTCTCCACTATTCTCAACTTCACCTCTGCTTTCTTTATCTTCTCTTCATACTTCTTCAACTCAGACTAAGGGGTAGCTGGTATAAACAAAACAGACTCATACCCCCCTGTCGGAACCAGTGTCCTTCTTGCTTCTTCTTTTCTTCTCTCTTTCTACTCGTTTCCATTCTTTATGGCGATACATGGGTTTCTCTCCTGTATCATTAATCCTGCGAGGTTCTTTGTAAGCCTTGAATGTAGATCTAACAACCTGTAAGCAGCATTGCCGCCACAGACAGGTCTCACAGGAGGATCGATCACCTGATCGTCATATTGTTTATTGTCTTTACGTAATATTTACATAGAAGCAAGACCATGGTTCTCTACCACTAGGTTATGCCGAATTCTAGCCTCCCCTCCCAAACTCAATAAACAAACAAATGTGTGAATTAAATGGTGTTAAAGGTACTTATATTGAATTAAAATTACTTCACCAAGTATGAGTTAGTTTAAAGATGCATCTGTAAACATTTTGATTGTGATTTTTAAAATACGGAGGAATATCAAACCACGATAATATTATTTTGCACAAGACACCAGAGCTCAACGCTATATTGGCTGCATCCTTCATCAAATCTTTTATTTCAGCTAAATGTTAATCTACCGTATGACTTGTTCGCCATTTCTTGTACCTTCAATGTCACTTTGTTCACAATTAATTGAACCTGCAATGTACTTTGTTCAGCATTACTTTAATCTACAATTTAACTTGTTCTCCGTTACTTTACCGTACAGTGTGACTTGTTCACTGTTACTTTACCTTACAGTGCACAATGTCACAATTTGTCTAACCTACTTCATTTAAGCAAGTTATAAATATAGCAATTTTTTTACGAACTGAAAGGTTACTAGAGATAATATAAAGATTGGTTGGAAAATAAGTTTTTATCCCCACATTAGTCATTAGTCACTCGTGTCCATATCACATCTACATTAAGTTATGGTTCTTTATTAAACACTGTGATTATGTAGTATGCAAATGCTGTGTGCCTTTAATAATCTGATTATCTTTAGAAATACCAACTCGTGAAGTTTTGAGCTCCAGTGGTTATAAGTTAATAACTAAGACAGTCTGAGGATTTGTGTCTCGACTATTAGAATACTTAAACAGTGAACAGCATAACTTTGGTATCGATAAGGTTTATAAGCTTGAGTGTTCAAATGTGCAACAGTATGATTATGTTTGTTTAGAAATCGTTCAAGAAATGTTTGTAAATAAAGAAAACCCTGCGTAAAAACATTTAAATATGATCATGTCACTGTCAGTGATGTTAGTATTTGTCTCTCAGTAATTTAATAAGTATGTTTTTGCTATAACTGGCTTAAAAAATGTTATATTACTCCTATATCGTTAACCACAAACATAGCAAACCTTACTTAAATAATAAACATTTGATGTTTTTACATAAATGTGTTTGGTTTTACGATTTATTTTGCACGACTTTAAACTTTAAGAACGTTTTGAACGACTGTACGCTTCATGCAATGCCACCGCTCGTATAAAAAATTGGCTCATTTAGTTGTAGATAAGAGCAGGCGCGTAGCTAGGACTTTGAAATGGGGGGATAACCTTGAATATTATTAAAGAAATGTATAAGATTGATTTAAAATAATGCAATTTTAGAGCAATTAAGAGTATATTATCAAAGAAATGGCCGACATTTTTTAGCTTAGTTAAATTTGTGTCTGTCAAAGTATTTGCGTTGAGGAAAATAAACTATTTTTTCTGGTTTATCACTTAAATTGTCTATGCAATTTTGATGAACGTTTCAGCAGATGATATTCCTAGTTTCACATAAATATATACTCCCGTTCTGTTTTCTTATGAGATTGTGTTACCTTTATCCTCAATCCTATCTTGTTTAATATAGAATGAATCGTTTTTAGATTAGCAACCTTGCAGTGTTACGAAACTTCTTTTTGTTATTATTACGCATATTGTATAATTTGACACAATCCCATATGACTGTTTTGACAAAAGTTTGACTTATGTTATCATTTATAGGCAAGGACCGGTAACTCTAAGATAAGAATCGAACAACACAAATAGCTTAAGTACGTTCGTTTTTCTCTCCAACGCCTGCACCATAAATTATAAAGGTTACATAAAGCTATGCGCTAAGGGGAGTTATTCTAGTTTTCTCGTTTTACAGCATGTGTAGAGAACTTTTAGTGTAGAGAATTTTAAGAGTTAAATATTTCCATGTAATAGTTGATTCTCGTGACGGTGAGCACTTCTCATAAGTTGTCATTGATAATCATACTTCTCTTGTGGTCTTAACTGCCTAAACATTGATGTTAGACAACAGGGACGCCATTTCCGGAACAATAAATCGGAAGAAAGTTGTTGCCCTTTCAATCCAATAATCCTTACTATAGGTCTTATATACCAATAATTCATTTTTGTAGAGGTGCATGCCTCTTTGTATGTATTGTTGTATTTAAAGATTGTGACTCACCCCTGTAATTGTTTATATTATCGTTATTATCGGCTTTTACATCATATGCCATCTACCCAAGTGACATTAACATGACGTATGATGAAATATGTTAATTACCACCACAGATCTTAATTGTATCACACGTCAAATGTGTTAGATGTTTTATCTCTCGAACGTTAGCATCTAACCTTTGTGTTTCAAATTGACCTTTATGCCTTGGTGCAATATTTGGTGTCAAAATAATTGCATCAAAACTGCACTGTATTGTGTTTGTTCTTGGCAATTAATCATTTTGCACCCTTTGAAATGATAGCCAGGGCGACGTAACAAGAATTGTGAGATAAGAGAGGAGTTTAATATCATATACATATTTTATACATAACGCATAATGAAATTCTTTCTGATCTGCAGCAAAGCATATACAAACTTATCATATAGACACATACAAATTTAACCATACATATGAATATTACACAAAACGTACCTGAAACACAAATTGAAAAAATGTAGAAAGTCATGTAAAGTTCTTAACTACAGTATTTTATCATCATAAGAGTTCTATTTTGCAAAAGGTTGCAAAAAGGAAAAGGAATATTTCCATTAATTTGAAGTCGCAGAGAAAGCGAAATTGATCAAGGATAGACCGCTAACTGTTGTCACTTCGGAGTACGAAAGCAACATCAAGCAACACCAGAAAGGAAGGGGGGGGAGTAACATTTGAAATAGTACATTTTAAGTGTGTAAAATAAGTAAGTACATTCTTTTAAAAAAAGGTGATGTCTAGATAGTTAGCTGTGGTCGGTACCATGCGCAGTCACATTGGTTTGCCGAGGGCCTTATTTGTTCACCCCCGATCCCCCCCCCCCTAATGCCAGAATCCTAAGCTGGGTGTCGGCAACAGCTATAAAGGGTATATAAGAAGACAGGGGACCAATCAAAAAATTGTCACAAGGAAGACGAACAAGGGAAAAGACTAAAGACTTTGAAGAGTTAACATTATATTTGCTGCTCAGTCTTCGAAAAACTCAGAAGCAATGGTATGAACGGAACTTTGAACTGTTTACCACACAATTGTTCGACCTCATTATCAATACCTGCTTTTTAAATTGCCATTCATATATGTTTTGTGTGTTTTTCTTTTGTGTGATCAACATATATAGGGACCAAGGGGGAGGTGTGTAGGGGGAGTAAGTCATCTTATTTAAGTGAAAATGAATTTTTATAGAGCTAAAAGTCATATTCACCTCACATATCTTAAGCGAAATAAACTATTTTTTAAACCAACAAAAATAATGGGATTGTACATTAAAATAACGCAGAGAAAACAATAAGTATTCATTAGGTAAACTGTGCCATACATCTGAAACAGAGTCTAAATATATCATATTCAATTATCAAAGTGTCTAGTTACATAAATAAAAACACAGGAAAATGATTTGTGTCAGTTCTTTTCTATTGAGTTAAATATCTTTCTCGTTGTTTATGTCTAGCGATGAAACACGATATTGCTCATATCAAAATTCGTAAAAGCACTTTAGCCGTTATCAGTTATTGTGACAGTCCGCCTGCCATGTATCGATGATAGCAAAGCTTCAATTGACAGTGAGTGAGGGCAATGAAACTTGATAAGCAACGCAAATTAAATGTGAATTCCTTCCCCTTGCCATATTTTTATATTCCAATTATCCATAATCCAGCAAACATCAGCTTTTATACATGATGAAGCGCCACCTGGCGTTCCTTAACTACCCTAAATGTTGTCTATTATTGGCAGTACCACACTTTTCATATTTCCTTACAGCTTCAATCACAGTCATCTCTCCTTGCCGTTTAATCTTCTTTCTGAATCCCGAGATATCTCCTGTACGCCGCCAGAGTCGCAATTATGTCCTGCTACTAATGAGTCTGGAGATATCTATCGATTTCAATTAGAGTTAAGTTTTCCTAGGGGGCCGATACCTCTGAAACTTCACATGCGACGTAATACCTGCGTAAGATGGACTTAGTGGCCGCAATGTTTGCTGTGTGCTATCTTTGTATAACCATGAGAGGTAGGCAAAGCAATCTGTACAATGCCTATGTCCCTGATGTTATCTGACCATGAAGGGGTAGCAAGTTTTGATGAAGGAAGCGGGAAAACGATTTTTATTTACGGACGCTTTCTATATTCATGGACAAAATGCTTTTATTTTTTATTCTGGTATTTTATTATCTAAAATAGTCAAAAAGGCCTTATCCTCGTTATTTTCTACGTGAGCGAAGTTAAAGGGTTTAAAGCGTATAATTTTATGAAAGGAAAGTATTGGCACGAATAATTTACAATAGAGAATACGGGGTTAATATAAATAATGCATTGAACAACTCAGTGGATCATAGGTCTTGGACACTTTCTTCTTCTTCTTCTTTTTCTGCTGAGCTGATTTTTAGAGGAAGTCTTGTAACATTATATAATGGTCTTTGTACCCTGTGTTTACAACTTTTAATCTATTATTTCTTTGGTAGAAATTGGTTTCTAGGTTTCCTAAGGTTGATTTATTGTACATTCTAAATGTACATATGTGTCTTTGCCCTGTCTGTCGGGGTGATAATTTTAAAGCTCATTGAGCAGTATTGCAAATGCGCTATATAAAAGTCATACATTAATACATTTAATGTAACAATGCCATTTGTTTTAAACTGTTACCTTAGCAGTACAAACAAGTACCTTCTTAAAACGTCAATGGGTGATGAGAAGCTCCAAAATATTTACAACATGAGTTTGAAAAGCAGTGGCTAGCGATCAGTTGTCGTGGTTTGCTCTCAACAAGGTTGACTTCGTCATAGTTAGTATCGTGGACAAACAAAATAAATAAATACAAAATGACAGAATTAGATCGATTGGTAACAATAGGGTTGACAAAAATGTATGATGTTTAAGGTAAAAAAATTAAATAACCACAACTTGTCGAGATATAGATAGAAATGAAAATGGCGATGGAGAGGGATGAAAGGAAAGGAAGTGTGGGTCAGAAAGAGAAAGGTAAAATAATTGACGAAGGAAAGCTGGTTGAAAGAAACATTAAAATTATTAACTCTGTTCGTCATAATTTCTATTGATTGGAAATTTCCATTAGATTATTAGTATACTGACTCATGTACTGTCGAATGTTTAACTAAGTTGTTACTTAACAAAATAAGAACATTGGCACCAGTTCTAATGAATTGTGATAAACCAAATGACACAGGTAAACATATCTTTGTCATGACGCTAATGACAAATCAAAGTAATTGTTTTCATAATAATAAATTATCGCATTGCACATTTTAATCTGCTGTTAATTAACTAAATTGAGTAATGTGATGATGTTTACAAAGCATACCACTGAGTCATTGCGTCAAACTAAATTTGATTAATCCCATGACTTCTGAAAGTCTGGTCTTTAAGTTGTTGCATACCAGACTTGCTGAAATGTGCCAGTCCGATGGCAATGACTTGCATTTTTGGGCTCGGACTGGCTGAGCCTGGCGACTGCCAGTCTTAAAAATATATAAAATACAAAAAGAATACCCCCAAAACAGCGCAAAAATCCATAATCGCACGCATTCTCTCATTTTTTTAGATTTGTTTCTAGTGCCGAGCTTATATTTCTAACATACCTTGAGGCGAAGTCACTATATAAAAAAAACTTCGTTCACTTCGTTAAGTTCAGTTCACCATTTCACAAATTTCATCAGTTCCAAGAATTTTCGGCTTGCCCAGTTTGCTTCGATGAATGTGGGCTATTGCCTTTGAAATCAACTTATATAATATATCGAGTAATCTTATCAATCCTCACTAACCGCTGATTTGTATTTGATAAATATAATAAATAGTTCAAAGATGGTCATTTGTCAGATTTTTTTGTATTGGAATAGTCATTCATTTGTACATTATATATTGTGTACATATCTTTGTTTACAATTTTTCTTCTGCCTGGCATAATGTGTTTTGTCTGGCAGACTTTCAGATATGCCAGTCCGAATGTCTGGCACTCATTTTAGTAATTCAGCAAGTCTGTTGCATACTCGTGTTATTGTGCTTAAAGTCTTAATTCATTGTGACATATTCACATAAATAGTCACGTGTGTTGTATAAGGTTACTTGTGTGAGTTGAGTGATAATCACATATTAATCATCAGATTTGCACTTAAATCATGTTATATCTTCTTAAATCAGTGTCGACAGGTACATGATTATACAAGTGCTTCTATTTCACTCATGAAGGCAAGTACAGAAGATAGTGAAACATACAAAATCGCTAATCTGCAGATATTTAGTTTGTTTGTCTGAAAAAATGTGATTTCCTGTGTATAAAGTTGAAAAAAGTCTATTTTTGACATAGTTTATAATTGTTCTTTACTATCGAGTACGGATATTACGATACACCGGAGCCTATTACATGAGCACATTTTTTCATTAGATTTTTTCTGTTTCGAATACATTAACATAAGGTTTCCTTCTATACAAAGTTCACATACCAAATTTCATAAAATTTCATTTATTATTTCTTGTTGTGTTTGAAGATTAAAGTCAAAGGTGTGATATAAAAGGTATTGGATTATAGTTATTACTACATTCGTAACATTTGATCCTTGCTTCCTTGTGGCCAAATTTCCTGTTCCTCTTCAATTAAAGTTCGAAGTTGATCTGACAACAAATTGTGGTTTAAAGCAGATACAGATAAATGTGTGCGTAGGTTGTAATAATTATAATACAATACAAAGCAAAAATTTTGAACATATATTTATCTTTTTTATTCTATTATGTTTAACCTCGTCAACCCTTTTATTTGTCCTTCTGCATTTATAAATATTTTTAAGAATGTCCACCAGATCTAGATCAACACATATCGGTCAAAAAATTATGCGCTTTAAACCCTTTAACGTCGCTAACGTAGACAATAACTAGGATAAGATCTGTTTGACTCTTTTTAGATAATAAACATATCGGTGTATGTGTTTCTTAACATGTGATGTAAGATGGAGCATAACTCGTACATCTCACACAGCCACAATGGGTACTGACTGACGCTGATCAGTCTAGGAGGATTCTTGATACCAGGTGTGATAATTTGTGTATGTAACATAACGACCTCAATTATAAATTGTAGAAAAGTAACGGTGAATTAAAATCTGCGATATGTGATTATATGAGAGGAAATAACTGCAGTAACTACAGGGCAATAGCCCTCATCTGTTATGCAAGAAAGATTCTGCTGATTATAATTTTCAACAGGATGAAACAAAAAGTTGAGTTTGATTCATCTGACTGCCAGGTATAGTAGGCTATTGGTCTAACATAGGAACAATAGACATGCTATTTTGCACTTTAAAGCACCATTGAGAAAGTGAAATGTATAAAAGGAAAGCATGTTATCACCTTCATAGATTATAGCAACGCCTTTAATAGCGTGATATTCAGCGCATTTTTGACACGATACATACTATGGGCTTTTCAATGTTTATACAGAGCAAGGAATAAGAGAGTGTGATATGGAGAAAATGGAACTAAAAATATGGAGTAAAACATCGAACACTTTTGTCGATAATGGAGAGATAGATACATCATGCCATTACGCAAGCATCTTATTCCGTGAGATAATTGATATGTGAATACCCTTATTTTCTTGTATAAACTATATCATATGAAGCTTAACATAAACACGGGAATACATGAGATGGCGTGTGCCTTAAAGTTGTGAAGATTATTTATCGCCAACGCTTTATTGAGATGACACTGGAATCGGTTCACGGCCACTCTAATTTACAGTTCATAGCCAGTGTAGTGTACAATACATGGTTACTCGAATGTACAGTACAGGGATCGTGGTGTCAACAATTCCTAAGAGTCTTTGATGCGATTTATTTGTACCTGATTTTCTTGGTGAGAATGGTAATAATCAAAAGGTCACTGGGTCAACTTACTCAACATTAACTCTCGCAATTATTGGAGTTCAATCAAGGCCTTTGCTCTACACACTTCATATTATGATATTCAAATTACAGCGAACTTTTCAAAGTACAACCCCGAATCAAAAGATTCTTCCTCAGGAAAAGAATGATATCAACTCAATGTCATACAGGTTAAATATGAAAAGGAATATTCCATCTGTGTTAAGTGGTGTCTTGACGGACTTTGTCCACCCATTATACCACAATACAAGCCACAAAATGCATCAGATAATTCCTTCAAAAAGCAACGACATGTTTGATGGATGTGAGTCTAATAAAGAGATTCTCACTCACAGAGATGTTGTCATTGTGGACATGTGTTTGAGTAAACAGGAAATTAACAAGTTTTTAATTCTGAAAAGCTCAATCCCATCCTTCTGTGGTGATGAATGGACAAATCATACTCTCATTGAATGCCGTAATGTGTATGCACTAACAGTCTTGTTGTCACGTATTAAATTCATTAAAAGATTTATTAACACAATCTATTTACGATGTTTGGTATCTCAATAGCCGATCACGCTTGGTTAAAGGATACAACGCTCGACAACAAAGATCTCATTATTTGCGTTTGAAATGATTTATTCTTATGCTGAGTGGCTTGTGGACTTAGCAAGAAAGATATTTGCCCAACCGATCCCAATGCAGAATATGACGAGCTAAGATCAAAGTGTGTCAGACTAGTAATCTCATCCTTACCTCCTGGGCGATCTTCTGCTCTTCAAATCCCCCAA
>JAUUEB010427742.1:0-11978 GCA_032362205.1 Clione limacina
ACTCTAAAAGCAAACCCATAAGTATTCAAGGAATGCATGATCTCAAAGGGCAATAACTCTTCGAGAACAACACATATGAACTTGAAATATTGAACGCACAATATTTACATAATTCCAAATCACTTTTGTTCTTTAATGTATATCGAAATATGAACATGTTTGATGATAAATATCCTAAAATCATACGTAAGCTCAAGTACACCAACTTTGCCAATTTTTCAAAGGCCCATAACTCTGCCAAAAAAGCTTACAGTGATATGAAATTTTGCATGTTACTTTGTGATAATATTTTCTAAAAATTTTTTTCTTTGAGTTGTACAAAATTATGTATTGCCATTTTTAACTTTTAACTGGGTGTCAGGTGGATTTGAATTTTACACCATTCAAAGCATTCATATGCAAAGTGACATAATCCTTGCCAGAAGTGCACTGCTAAGTCACCTATCTATCCCACTAATATGTTTATCATTACCAAAGATTCACCAACAGTTACCTGTTATTCCAATATGAAGTCTGTAGAATATTTCCTTGTGTAGATCTCAAAATTGGTGTCAAAGCAACTGGAGATTTAGTGATTATAAAAATAACACAGGAAGTCATGGAGGATGTTTGAGTTTGTTCATTTGTTTGCATTTTAATCACACATGTCTCATAAATTATGGCAAAAATTAAAGAGCAGAGTCATGAATAAAAAATAATAATAAACAATATATAAAAAAGATATATCATTTCACATTTTGCAAGAGTTCATGACAAGAGAAAGTACATTTACAATAACATTGACAATTTCATCTCCCAAAATTGTATAGCTGGGTACTTGGTGAGCAAAAAAGTGGTTTGTTTTAAATAATAAAAAGAAACAAGATTTATTTGATTTAAATCAGTTTTTTTTCTTTTGATTTCTATGGTGCAAATGCAATGAAGAATGGATTCTTACATCGATTAAATGTCATGGTTAATGTTGCTAAGTATTAAATTAAGAGGAAGTTGAAATTCATGTTGTTATATGGACAAAATATAAAAATATCATGGATTTGTATTTTCAAAAAGTAGAAAATCAGCCAAAAAAGTAGACTGTTGTGATTTAATATGGTTATTTTTGTGTGACATATTTGTTTAACATGAACATAGTCAGACATCTTAAGCATCGAACTTGCCCGGACATTCGGTCCTTAATTGCCAGAAAATTGTTACCAGACTAAAGAGAATTTTGCTGGGCAAGTCCTGCACTTATCACGTCTGAACATAAATTACTTAAAAAAATGTGACAAAAACTTCTTAAACCATCAACCCCCAAGAGAGTGTAAGTGACCCTGTAGCACATGAGATGAAGCCTCCATTTGATGGAATACACGGCAACTGACAATTAAATTAAATTACCATGAATGCAATAATACCCTTTATAATGCCTCTTGTTCATTATTCTGAAAGTAAAAGTTGGACGGGTTCATAAAAAGATCAAAAACCCTAAACAATAAATGTATAGGGTGATCTTATGTTGTAAAGAAAAATTGTTTGTATTATTTGTTATATAGAACAAACAAAACACACACACTTACACACACATAGAAATATAAACTTACACGCACACTAAGAATATAATGGAACCAGCCATTATTTCACCTTAAGTATTTAAGAGTTTAACAAAAAAAAGTCTATAATAAAGTGACCCAAACATTCTTCGACACATAAGAACATATAACATTAACATATAATTCTACGAGGTAAAAACAGAAGCGCATAATATGGCATCAAATTGTAAATGCTTTACATGTCATTATAAGAACGTTATTTCATCAACATACAAATATCAACAAGCTGAAGCATATTTATATTAACAAATATTTACAGTAGATCAGTAATTTTCTTTCAATATAGTTAATGCAATGGTCCGTTTGTACATTATATATAAATAAACCATTTGATGCAAGCTTGGTACAACTTATTTTTAAATGCTAAAAGCTCAATCAATCTCTCTGTCATGACTTTCAATCTTTTATCTCTCTCACTATAGCTTCCTTTCAGTCTTTCTCTCTCTCACTATATTGATCATTCCCACAATTTGTACTCATACAATTTGTAATACATAATACAGTCAGACATATTAATACAATCACACATATCAATACAATCCAACATATAAATGCAAGCACACATATCATTACGATCCAACATATCATTAAAGTCATGCCTTAATTGTCCGATAAATGTCGCAGTCCAACAGGAAAGACTTACGGTGCTTTTTCTTCTAATATAAGTTTCTATAGTTGCTACAACTTGCTATTTTATAAACCTATAATTTGTGTATTAGACTCTGGGCCTGTGGAGTATGGAACAATTGCTCGTAAATAGTTATATTTCATTTACAAAAGGTTTGTTTTTGATTATCCAACATATCAAGCTGGGGGCGGATGATCTAAGATAATGAAGGCATGACTGTATTGCATTTTATTCTCCACCAAAAGTCATAACTAGCTAAACTTTCTTTAGCTGTAATCTTTGTACGTCATCAATATTCAGTTATTACATGTGTACTTTCAGCCATTACACGACTGTATTGTATCAGTATACGCCTGCATTCAGTCATAACACATGTACAGTGTTAAAGCAATCATGGCAGTATAAATAGCAGAGTACCTTCTGAAGTCGGATAGCTGCCACCCTCTGGGTGAAGGGACGCACTAAAATGTTCAAACATGAGAGTGTAAAGCAGTGGCTTACGCAAGATCAGTTCTCTTGGTTTGTCCTCGACCAAGTTGAATCCGTCTGAGTTGATAACGGGCGAACAATACAAACAAAATACAAAAAAAGCAATCATCAACTAATTCGTCCTGGAATGTTTAGTGAAATAGTCACACAATAAAGTAGACTACTGACTAGCAAAGATATTGATAGATCGGCTAGAAGACTGGGAGCACTTGATGAACCAGTTGACCGTGCAACGGACACACTGGACTCACTTCTGTGGTCACTGTCTATGGGCAAGAACTCCTCACTGTTCACTTCACCTTCAAATCTTCGTATAGGAACCTCAATTCCTAGAAATGGTACTATTTCTTCGCTTGTCTCAGCTTTGCTGTTATTTGAATTATGTACAGTGATATCTGCTGCATGTCCCGCCATTTGTCTAATCTGTTCTCGATCTGGACAACCAAGCCACCAGTTGGAGATAGTCCTGGGATATGATGTGTCAATCTGGGGATATCATATGAATAAAAGTTTATAGGAGGTACAAACATATTTTATTTGTCAGGGTATTCTACAAATTTACAAAAAGCCATTCTTGGTTAAAAGAGTTTAACATTTATTTTTAAAAGAAATTAAATAATTTACAGTTGGCACCTAACATGCTAGATATGAGAAAATTATTTTGTGTAAAATGAGGGATAAAGTTCAGGAATTAGCAAGATCAAACAAAGACTAATTGAATGTGTTTTGGAAGATGAAGACTTATAGTTGATTTAACGATACCAATTGTATTTCTCCTTATTCTTATGGCTGGATTTATAGGAATGAAGATTATATTTTAAAATTCACAACTAACTCTAGGGAACCCCTAAGAAATTGGAAACATTAGCTTCTATATATGAAGCCAGTTCAAATCTCATTGTGATTTATTGGAGAAATGAGGCCAGTTCTAGCCTAAGTGCCTTCTGTTAAAAGAATATATGAAGTAGGATACCAGTGTATATTGTACATGTCATAAATTATCTTGTTATTGTATTACTAACAAAACTATATATATGTTGTTGCTAAAAAAGAAATGTGTATGCCCTTGGAAATGAAGTCAATGCACCCTGAACTTTTTTTCTCCCGGAAAGCCCCCCCCCAGGCTGGCAGTCACCCTCAATACAATATTTAATATAATTCAATGAACATAAAGAATACTCACATCAAAATCTAAATCATTGTATCTGTAGTAAAGGTCACCACTGAAAAAGTAAGTTCTACCATTCTTCCACTTGAGTGCAGCGTTAATCTTTTGTGGCAAACCTGTCCATATAGACATGGGTTTAGGGTAGCCAGGATCTACATGATTTACTGTATATCGCCAGTACTGGTTACCTGTAGAAAACACAATCAAGAATTTATGACTTCACTCATTAAAGAAAAATAGGGAGGAGCATGACTTTAATGAGATGAACAGTGAGAGAAAGATTGATAACCTTCATGGTTAACACGTATGAAGATTTATAAAATGTTAAGCAAGGTTTTAATAGGATGCTGGTACTACGAGGTTGTCAATAATAGTACCCCTACAATTATTATTTTTTGACCCCCCCCCCACCCCCCCTACTGTCTTTAATGGGACTATCAATTTAAAAGAAACATATTTCACACTGGTAAAGTTGTACTATGAATCCCTCCCCTACGATTATTGGCAACCTCATTGTATTAGCTTCCAAAAGGTTCACATAAAAGCTAACATCATAGCATTCAAAGCAGACCCCTTTCATCAGAAAGGTTAGTTTGTAGCTGTGTTAACATCTCATCACATGGTATATAATCTCGTTTAAACCGCACACGCTTAAGCCGAATTTTCGCTTAGACGGAATAAGATTTTGACTCTTGTTTTTTCCTCTCCTTATCTTTGTTAAAGAAATACGCTTAAACCGACAGAAAATACCTGTTCATGTTTAAACGGAACGAATTATGACACAATTGTCGATTTCCAGCAATTAATTATCGTATAAAGCACCGAAATTTGACTTGATGACTAGCCCAAATGTGTTTCACTTGTATTTTGAAACAGCATGCTTTTGACTGTAAAGTAGTGCACGGATCCGGACATAATATTCATCGTGCATCCGCTGGTTGTTGACCCATTTTATATGGAATTTTCCTGAAAAACAATGGTTTTGTTTAAACGGAACAAAATCGTGCTTCCCAAAAATTCGGTTTAAGCGAGTTTGACTGCATTAGCTAAATATAAGGACTCCAGGATAAAAGGCACTATACATTGTTGGTGAAACCCATTATTTCCAATGGTTTATTAGAAAACAGAGAACAAAAGAAAGTAATTGACAAAATTTAATGCGAAATTAATAATTTAAAAAATATACTTCTATCTTTTAAACGAAATTTCAAGTTTATTATGCAAATTCATGAAAATCGATTTTCACCAACAATATATATAAGTGTGTTTTGTCATAGAGTCCTTTCTTCTTTTTAAAAATCAAGATACAGACACAACCCCTATTGGCCTTTTCAATCGGCTGTCTGCCTCACGTCGACAACAGAACAACTAAACTCAGCACACTTGAGATTGCAGGCAGGTCACAGTATGTCAATGTAGCATTTGTATCATAGTCAATTGCAGGTCGGTCTTTTCTTGGACTCGCTGTACAGACATTTTTAAGTCCTGTTAGAGTTGATATAAGGTTAAACACAAGTCTCAAATCCCACCAAAGTTACAGCATACAGACTGACACTGACGTTAGCACGAATGTCAAGCAATGCCACTGCTATGAGACGTACACAAATTATTTCAAAATACAGGTTCTTCTTTGTTCTATTTTCAATCCTGAGCTTGGAATAAAAACGAAATGATTTAATTGAGGAAAGTGAAAACAAATAAAATGTCTGAAGTTCAAAAATATTTCACTTACCTTTTACAAAATAAGTCTTTCCGTTGCCACCCCAAACAAACGTGGCGTCTACGTTGCTAGGGATGCCTTTAAACCCCTCTGCTATACTCCTGACATAGATCAGTTTAAAGTTGTAAAACTTCCAGTAGAATTCACCCTGTTTGTAGAAAATAATGATTCTAATATTATCGTTTGTGTTTCAACAATATTCATATTAAAATAATACAAATGACGAATACCAGGTGTTCATTAAGAATGTTTCTCAAAAAAATTGTCATAACTTTGTCGATTTTCCATCTATTAGCACAAAAGTTGACAGGGAGTAAGATCATCTTTAGGAACATGTAAAGAAAAACTCAAAAAACATTTTTCGAAAAAAGTTATGAGTAATATTGTAAAATATTATTTTAGCTAATAGCTAAAAAAAAAAGGGGGGGATCAGCTATTTGCATGGAAACTGACTTTCGAGTGAAAAGTATGTTATTTGGTTGGCTTTTGTGTTTATTTCATGCAGTTTCCTAATTATTATATTACTAGCTGTCAACTTTGGTGCTTATATTATATCTTCAAAATTATGAACGTTTGTGTTAGGGACATTCTTCATTGGACAGCTGGCACCTTCTAGATTTCTACAAAACAGACTTGAATCAAATAAGTATTATACGGTATCTAACATTATATATGCAGATAAAATTGCCTCTGTGTCAATCTTAAAATATATTTGCCTTTAAAGAGAGGTATGCTGTATGTATGTATTGTGTCGGCGTTCGCAGGCCGGTACGATTCACCCGCCAACCAGCAACCAGCCGATCGATGAATAACTAGGCGCGTAGCCGATAAAGTTTAAATGGGGAAATCTGATAAAGTTTGTATTATGTATCCGTTGTTTCTCTGTCCTTTTTAGATGCGTGTATTTTTTATTAAAAAATAGCTACAAGAGAGAGCGAATCACGAATTGAAGGAGTGTAACAACCCGAAATTCTAGTATAACAATAATTAACAACCGACTTCACCAATTTCTCACCACGCCAAACATCAATCAAATGTTGCGTTATACATTGCTAAAGCCATTAACGAGCGCCTCCCACAATATTTGACCATTTATAGGATTTGAGCTACGAGTATAGAGAATTTGTAAAAGGAAATATTAACATCTGAAGAGAAACTGTAATGGGTGTACACCCATAAATACAAATAACATTGGTTGTCATAGTGGCGTTATAACGTTGTTGTCATAGTGATGGCGTTAAGTGGCCATATAAGTTCAAATATGCAAGCAATTTTATTATTGATAAAATCAAAGTTTATGTTCTGATCCAACTGTAGATGAACTGGTGATTAAAATAGTAAAAATCAATGAAGCTCTGTAAGATGGCTCATTAAAACGATCTGCGCAGTATTGCTTTTTTATCTTGTAAATTAGATTGAAACAGACCATGTGATAAAAAAAAATCATACCTTGAAAATATAAGTATAACCATTGTCCCAGTGCAAGGCGCTGTCAATTGGACCAGTTATTCCTTTAAAGTCAACACTAATTGCTCTAGGATAACCCTGTGCTATACCGTAATTGCTCAGTCTGTAGTAATCTTTGCCTGAAACAATACAAGAAACGAAATTTAATTTTGACATAATAATGTCTTCTAAATGAACCGACAAAGTTTTGTTAATCATAACAATATTCCGTATAGTGATAGTTTAAGAAGTACGCTGATCGATAATTAACTTACATTAATAAAGTCTATTTTGATTAACCACAAGATCCTTTTAGGGAGCCAGGGTCTAGAACCTAGTTCTGCCTTAAAACGTGTAGGTCTTGTGCGTAGGTTGAGCAGATTAAAGACACTTCATAATAATGGAAACAATTCAATCAATCCCCGGGAATATATAACACAAGGATTTCGGGTGAAAGAGCGGTATAAGCGGTAAGAAAATTTGAAGTATTTAAATAACACAGATCCACACATAAACAAAAAAGCATACTTTTCAATGTAACATGGCTTGTATTGGCAATGTTACCCACATATGTTTGTTTTCGAACTGCCACTCAAGTAGACTAAGTAACAGAGTACTTTCTCAAGTCTTATAGAAGCCCTGTTTGAGTTAAGGAAAGCAACAAAGTGTGTAAAGCAGTCACTAACGCATGATTCGAACATTTGGTCTTGGCCGAGTTGCTAGCAGACACATGAAACAATCAAACAGACAATTCAATAGCTTAACCATCAAAATAGAATGTAATCTGGCTCAGAACTTTACCTTTGAATATATATGTATAGCCATCAGAGCTCATAGTAACGGCATCTATATTCGAATCAAGACATATCTGAGGTACACTCAGCCTAGGGCCTTTTGTGGGCCGAGGGGTTGGAGGCAGTTTAGGCACAAAGGGCTTCTCTGGTCGACTTCGTCCTCTAGGCAGTGGTCTTCCTGTGAAATAAAAGAAATGAAATCTATAACGAAAATAGAGATAATAAGAAAGGCATGTTGTTGATGATGGTTTGTTTAAACTTTAATGGGATAGAGGGTCGTCAAACCTGTCAACTCCAATGGTAGCACAGGAGTTCAGATCAAACACAAGCTAGGAAATAAACTAAGACTTACCCGCTGTATAATTCTCAGAAGTAATGTGTAATGGAATCGCGGACAATTCATCAACTGTGATTAATTCACCATCTTCACACTTCATCAATTATTTTTCCCATGGACGGATAATTTATTAACTCCTTTCTTCTTTTTTGACATGTCTTTTATTAGATCAGATCGCAATATTAGACAGCGTGTCGGGTACCTACATCGTTGTCCCTTAACAACAACAAAAACAACAACGAGACAACTACCTAATCTTCAACAAGACATATTTTTTGCTTGCTTTTCCATATCCGTATTCTTTATTTTATTTTTTTTGTAGGGGTTGACAATTGTAATTTACGAGGGATCCTTGGTTTCGTTAATATACTTGTGAAATATGTCAACACTTTCACCCATATGAGCAAGTGTTAACAGGCTGTGTGTGTTCAAGGGGATTACTGACCACAACGGTTAAAACTCCAGGCGATGAATGGGTTACATATGAAGTAAATATTTTTGTAAAGTCTGTCGGTGTTGAAAACTTGTTATTGTCAAGCCGCTCGTTGTTGCCATTATCGTTAGTTTGTGTTGGTGTTATTTTACGCTCGATATCTGCATTTGAGTTTAGGATGACCAGTAAAAGATATCAGAGACACAACAACGATCAACTGTGATGCGATTGCCACCGTCATGTTTACAGAAGCTGCCTGGCAAAAGATGATTTAATGTAAAAGAGCCCGACTTAATTAGTTAACTGATCGTGTTTTGTTGTTAAGGGATGACACTGTAACCGGACATGCTGTCTGGCGTCGCGATCTCGTTAAATCAAAGACATGCAGTGAAAAGAAAAAATAATAGATACAAAAGATGAACAAAAGTTGGTGAATCATTTTCCTGTGTAAAAATAGTTGATGTTTTGTCTATGTCGTGAGCTTACCGTAAAGTTCCTGAATAGCGTTGACATCATCTCTGTCTAGTTTGAAGTGTCTCTGGTAGCCGCGGTAAAATGGCGCCATGAGAGCTGTGCTGACGTCACTATGCGAGAGCCCCAGAGAATGGCCGAACTCATGGGCCGCAACTTGGAACATATTGACTCCTAGATAGAGAAATAGTGTAAACCGTTTGAGATTGAAAGTTCACGTGAAACACCACATGGGAAGGAAATCTACGATTTACTTTGTTTCCCCCTGCTTTTTTACTCATAAAAATACCACCAGGAAGCTAAATTCTTAAGCAATGCGTTTGCCTCGACATCGAAAGGTCGAGTTTTCACATCCTTACCAGATACTTGTTATAAATTGACAGCAGTCTCATCATTTCACATTATTAATCGTTTCACTCTTGAAGGTAGACAAAAGATTATATTTATTTTTTACTAGGGTTTGCCTTGTTAGCAGTTAGTGGTATTTTTTCTTGTTGCCGTCTCACTTCGAAATTTAATGGCCTCCCTCAAAATATTGAACTTATTGGAAACGCGGAAAAAATGTTATAATTATTTCAGCACACAATATGTTATGATGGTCTAACTTCTTTCTTTTTTAATATTGAACACCAGTTTATCTTTCGGCACTCGCAACATATTAACTTTACAATTGAATTAGTCTGTTCAGTACGAAAGCTCCTACATCTTTCAAGTCTATTGAGAGCCAAAGAAAATGTCAGAAATACCTTATTTCCGTTTTTTCTATGATATGAGAGCAAAATTTACTATGGTACGAATTTGGAGAAATCAGGACACAGTGGCACTTTTTATTTTTTTCTGTTACAAACCTTTTTTACGGATAATACGCCAGTTTGTATTTTGTCTTCTTCTATTAAAAGAACTGAGTCTTGGTTGCTTTTGAATATGTGTCATTCAGATATAACAGTGCAAGAATTAAAACGACGAATTGAGGGTACGTAGTGACCCAAAATCAGAGCCAAATATATTTCGATGGCTCTGCGCTTTGGTTAACAGATATAAATAGAGGATAGCAATGAGGCCAACCCACGAAAAAATAAGGTCACGTGAGAGTTGGGATCCACCACACAAACTCAATAAAAAAACGACACTGCTAGGATTTTGCGGATTTCAATTGCCACATCTCACGTGACTTTAATGCCTTTTATTGGAGAAACTCAAAGGTCATGGGTTGGCCTCATTGTGATTTCGATGCAAGTTTAGGTTTAGGAATTCCCGGCTCATGAAGGGGGGAGGGACCTTCTATAATAACTCTACATGGTGGTTAAAAAGTCTGGCCAATTCGTGTTTTCTTTCATTTTGTATATTTCCCTTCCGGGTCAGACCGCATACTCTAGCCACTAGTATGTTATGTATTTTCAAAACAGAGTTTCAGCTTTTGTAATAATCCTTCCTATTTGCTATCTTCTTGGAATTAAGAAAATATTGCATACACAGATGTTTTGGAGACAGTCCGTATTCTTGTGTTAGATACAAGGGTCAAGATGAAATTAATGACTATAAAAGAATATAATACGATCTTGTTGGAAAGCAGCCTTCAAGACTAGTATCGATAAGCTTACTGTCAGGACATGATATCTAATTACGTTAACCTGCTAAGGTAAAGTTCAGGTCAATAGAGTGCATCTTGCACACTTACTTTTTTTTGTGGGGGGGGGGGGCTTGAATTACTCAGTCGGTAAGAGAGTCGTTGTGTCACGCAGAAAAGGGTTTCGAACCCCGTCTCAGTCGAGGATTGTCTCCCCTCCTATCCTCACTTCCTGTCCTCCCCTCCTGTCCTCCCCTCCTGTCCTCCCCTCCTGTCCTCCCCTCCTGTCCTCCCCTCCTGTCCTCCCCCAGTGTCCTCGCTTCCTGTCCTCCCCTAATGTCCTCCCCTCCTGTCCTTCCCTCCTGTCCTTCCCTCCTGTCCTTCCCTCCTGTCCTCTACTCCTGTCCTCTACTCCTGTCCTCTACTCCTGACCTTCCTGCAATACACAGAAGTCCTAAGGCGAGGCACGTAACAGACGACTCTTTGTATACTTCCCAGGAAGCTAAAATCTTCTTGCTTTCCAGTATTCTTTGATTGTGATTTTGCATGACATTTTTAATGTTGCTAATGCAGCTATTACTAAGTTTCATTTTTTTCCAATCGATGTTTGTGTGGAGTATGTGGGTTCTTGGAAAGTGTTTATAATGCAGAAATAGCTAGGAAATACCCGCGTATCCAAAAAAAATAATGGGAACATTTAAAGTGAGGTAAACGTATCATCCGGATAAACAGAGTGTTTGCTCTAAATCAATTAAACAACAAATATCAATAATACGAGTGTGATTCAGACAAGACAACTACATCAAGGCTAGATTTCAGCTTTAAGTAGTCTTTTGCAGTGCTCGGAAGTATTCGGGCCAAAGTAGCTGAAACACTACTCGGCGATACTCTGCAAATACTCTACTCGGGCATACTCAGCCCGCTACTCTACTCAGTATTTACTCAAGAAAGACACTACTCTACTAAAAAAATAGCGGGAATACTGTTTGAAAAAAAATCATTGCTTAGTAATTGAACGTGTGAAGATATTTAACACATTTCTTACGAATGAAAATGTATAAGACGCAACTAACTACTCGAAGCAGGGATGAACCTGATATCCAATTAACAAAACAGGCCAACATTTTATAACAAGGTAATATTTAGCCTCAAATCAATTAAGAATACTTGCAGTAACAGGATGATTCTGATCAATTTGTTTTACTTAACTTCTCTATAAAAAGCACATTTGTTGATACAAATAACAAAGAGTCACTTCATAGAGAGAGAGAGAGAGAGAGAGAGAGAGAGAGAGAGAGAGAGAGAGAGAGAGTGTGAGAGAGAGAGAGATAGA
>JAUUEB010427964.1:0-11978 GCA_032362205.1 Clione limacina
CACAAGCCCGGGGGGGGGGGCAGTGCAACCCCTACGCCCATGAACACAGTTATGAAGTTCTTAATGCTTTTCATGAAAAATGCAATAGATATGCGTTTTTTAAACCACGCTCTAAGTTGGGTTTAAATGTTCCTAGGCGCCATTTGCGTCGGTGGGGACGCCTTGCCATGAGTTCTGACCCTTTTGTTCAGTTGGTCTGGGTCTTTAAATTTGAGGATTGCTAGCGTTTCTGATAAGCATACGTCGCATTTTAGGGTGCACATTTGTACTTGCTGCATTTCTTTATGGACTCCTACTTTACCTCTGGTTGTTGTCCTTAGTCTCTTAGGTCCCACACGAAGGCCGCTAATGTTGTGTTGTTTCTGTTTTTTATATATGCCAAGTCGCTCTTGTGGCCTTAGAAGCGCTGTTTGAAGGTTGATTATGTGCAGCTAATATATATCTTCCTCACATAGGTGGTGGTTATGGTGGACTTGTAGATTAGAGCTTCCAAGATGACATTTTTTTGCAGCCTGGCAGCTACAAATCTTTTTAAGGGTTGTTATTGTCCTTGGGGGGGGGGCAGTGCCACCCCTTGCCCCCTCCCTACGCCCATGGTCACGACGTGTTTAAGTGTTGTTATTGACCTGATATTGGGCAATGACTCGTTTCCTGGCTCCGTTAAACAGTTGTTCATCGCTCCATGTAGGATGCTTTTGTTGTAGATCACTTGCTACTTTGTTGTGATATCGGAACCAAATGACAGCCATTGCAAGTAAGAAGGGGTTCTCGTGTGTCCTTGGATTGCCATACCCTGGAAATGTGATATTCGTGATTTTTTCGTAAACGAAATGTACAATGAGTTGTATATGTCGCATTGAGCAAATTTTAAAATTGTGACCAATCCTAACTTTATCATCAATTTAGCACATTGATTATTGCAATTGTTCATATTTGAAGGAGAAATGATTCAAACTAGCATGGATTTTGTGATAATAGAGGTAATGCAGTATTATGATCTTTGGCAATGAAGTTAAACAATTTCTTAAGGCTGATCTCTTATTACAAAGTTTCATGGTTATCATTACGCCATAGAAAACAAAAAGATAAAAAGGTTATAACAACAACACATAAAACCAACATAAATTTTAACAAAAACATGAGTTTCAAAATATACAGAAAAACACAACTATCACAGTACAATAAGAATATTAAAAAACAATTATCCTTGATATTGCACAATGGGATAAAACTGTTGTCAATAGTGTCAAGTGTAGATTTAGACAATATATTTCAGTTTATACATTGTTTTTAACAAACAACCTTTGTATGCCATGACACCTTATTATTTAGAAGTGATAATAAGGAAAACTTGGTAATTAGATCTTGTAAGTTAAGGTAATAAAAACACTGCAAATCAAATTTATATTCATATTTAAAAAGAAAAAATATAATGACACTATCTAGTAGCATCAACCACTGACAATATCTAAAAAAAATTCTAACAAAGATATGTAATTGAGCGGAGAAAAACGTGGTACATACTTCGAAACCTATTGACAGGTCTGAGCACGTGATCTCTTGGTGATGGAGGATTTGCTGCAGGGAGGCGAATGTCGTTATGTACGGGAAAGCTTGTTTTTATGTCCTCCTTGGTAGACAATAAACGACCGCCTTTAAATTCACGCAGCGCATCCTCAACCGCCTTTCCATGGCCGTATATAAGATTCCCATCTATGTAGGGTGTGATTTCGTTAAGCTGATGTTAAAGATATTAAAAACAATTATCAAAATACATAAGTCTTTCTCAATGCAACATGAAAGAACTTTAAAAAAATGCCCCAGATTAGCACAATTTTCACTAATTTTCACCCCTCCCCTTTAAAAAAAATTCGGCGCTTCGCAATTTACCCTTGCCTCATTTTGGGAATCCTAGATACGCACCTGCATGATACATTTGAGAACAGTAAAAATATAATTAAAGTAAATCATACATAAAAACAGATTGAAAAAACATTGTCAAGAAAATAAATTTATAAACATTTAACAAAGAATAATATAATGACGGTGATGATGAATACCATGGTAAATTGAAGCATTGAAAAGCCGAATACTTACTAAAGTACCAAAATAGATTTACACAATTACCGCCCGAGTGCTACCGTATTTAATCAAACACACGGTGTTTTTGAAAAACAATTATTATCAAACTTCATTTTGTGACTATTTATCAACGTACGGGCGATAACGATCTACTCTGGAACTGCTTTCTTTTATAAATCTTCATTTTGTCTTGAAATTCAATTTTAAATTGATATAACTCCATAAACAAAGCACAGTCATGCATTGTAGTTTTTTTTAGTTATGTTGAATACCTGTTGTCGTGGGTGATTCGGTGAAAATCCAGTCTTCTGGTCATATCGAGCTCTAAGGAAAGGCATCTCAATATCATCTTTATTATGTGGATTATACTTGTGTTCCCTGGGTACTGGTATGTTAAAGTATTCCCGGGGACAACCTGGACGCTGTGCATCAATCACCTCCTCCACAATCTGTTGACCTAATACAAACATACAATTCTTCAATTTTATTTTATTTCAATCTACCCGCTGGTCTATTTGTTACTATTTACATGCTTATTTTGATAATTATTCTATAATTGATAATGTCTTAGTTTCTTCATTAATTGTTTGTCAATGTATCAAACTGTTTTATTTAGGTGTTTAAAACCAATGTAGTGGTTAAAAAATGTACGCATAAAAAGTCACAAATTGGAGCTGGTCTTGCTCCACGGTTATATGATTTGAATCATTCGAGTGAATTACGTGCCATAAGTGTATTGTGTGTTTTCCCTAATAGTTTACTTCAATTGCTGAAACACATTTTGGTGGCTCAATAAAAATGTAAAAAATCACCCTAAGTCACAGAAATAAACTTCCAAACATTCTCGTTCAAATTTCGTTTCGATGCCCCACGAGAAAACTAGGATTTCCACTTAATGACTATAGCTACTTTGATTATATAACTGAGTAAATATATGCTAAATATAGTTAATTATCGGCCTTAAAGCGCGTATTGAAAGTGCTTAAATATCTGTTTAGAAAATTGCATTCATACAATCGATTTGATATATAATATTAAAAGTATTCATATTTCTTACAGTAAGTTAACGAGTATGATAACTAACTTAGATATACCTCATTAAAAAACCCTAGGTTATCTGTCATGGACGACCGCATGTAATTTAAATTGAAAACTGACTTAAGGATCTGCTTTGTTAACTGTTGAATTCTTTTGTTAAAAATTGCATGCATATGCATTATGATTGATATAAAATAGTATGATTATTCAATATGTTACCAACTACTCACATCTTCAACGTAAATGTATAAGTTTACTTACCACATTTTTCCAACTTTGTGATCCGATTTTTTTTCAAATTGTGTACGCATTTTGCTTGTATCCTCTTATGTACATTGTTGCACTTGAGTGAATAAAAACTTAAACTTAAACTTAAACTTAAACTTAAACTTAAACTTAAACTTAAACGCCGATATGCCTTTTCTATTGGCCATTAAAGTGTTAGTTGTGAAACTATTCAGTTTAAACTTTTAAGATTTGCACGATACAAAATGCTACATTACGACCAGCTTTCATGGATTCAGAGCATAAACTGAGTTAATGGAAGAGCTCAAGATTCGGTGATTTTTTAATGCAAAATCAAGAATGCCTCCACGAAAAAAAGAATAAAGGGAAAATTTGTCTTATTTATGTAAGGTTTTACAGCGCTATCTACTCAAATAGGTCATTTAAGCTTTATGACCCAAGGGACCACAAACCTAGCAAAAGGGGATATTTAAAACTTACTTGAAACCAAATTCAACCAAAATAGTAACAAAGCTAACGTTTGAAGTTTTTTGAATTTCAATAATTAATCTTTAGATTTGGTGATATTATTGTGATTTAAGAGTAAAATACTATGGAAATATTGTTGTATTTGTCAACATCTAGGAAGCCATCCATGAATGTTTCTGACCACACTGCAAAAGTCTTCAAAGGAAAGTTGAATGGATTAAAATAGTAAATGAATCATCAATTATGTAGTTGATTATTAGTTGATTATGTAAACTCATTGTTTACGTACATCAGTCTCAATTTATGAATTGAAGCTTAGGTTACAGGTTCCAATAGGAGCATTTATATTATTTTTTAACATTATATCTTACCAAAAAAGACTAACAGAGCGTTGCGGTTCCTAACTGAAGTGAGGCCATCTCTTCCATGAAAGGCAATCTTGCTGATTGTCAGTGGGTTAGGTCTGTGCCTCCCAGAAGGCTCGTACACCCCATCGCTGTAATCCGACCGGCTGTGACGTAATAGAGGACTGTCTAAGGAAAAGGGACATAAGATGAGAACCCCAAAAATAAAACAAAATATCGCTTTTATTCTGCTACTCTCATGAGTGGGGTACTCAGCCTAACATGCCTTTATTCGATTAAGAATAACATCAAAAAGGGAATGGAAATGAAATACAAAATAGTAGTAGTATACAAATAGTATGTTCAAATTCAACATAAATAAGTAGTTTCAGGCCAAATACAATTCGATGAGATCTCCCATTTTAGTATACACTATTTCATAGTCCCACTTCCTGCTCATGGGTCGCGGCGCACCTAGGTGTAGACTATGGGGGAATTCAAGGTTTCTCTTTACAACTCCCAATCATCCCTACTCGGATTTTCATTGACTTAAAATTTTGCGTTTGCCAAAAAACTAACTTGAGTGAACTGGCCACTTTGTCAAAATATTTAAGTTCTCAGAATATATCGAAAGTTGTTGCAAATGAATGGTGTTGCCTAGACGATTACAAATATGCAATTATTTTTAGGGTACGACTATTTAGTTCTCGAGTTATCTGGTACAGCTCGACCGTTGGTACAATACAAAAAGTTGTACTAAACACGTTTAAATCAGATTTAAAAAAACATGATATGCCCACATTAATTTTAGCTACGCCAACTGCACTTGTCTGGTTGACATTAAACAAAATAATTAGATACGAAGGATAACACATGATTTGATGTAATGATGAAAACATACCCACAGTGCCCCAGTCTGGATGCTGTAAATTGTTGTACCATCCGTCGTTTGACTGCCGCTCATACTCTGTACTGCCATCAATTATTAAAACTGCTCCTTCGAATGAGAATTACAAATTTGACAGTAAGCATAATTTAATTCTCGTTTAAAGAACATCCAAATGCACCTTAATAGTGATGCAAACTACATATATTGTCATAGGTCGCACCGAGCATCGAAGAGCAGTAAACACATGATACATGATTACCATTTACATACATTACTATTGGCTGAAGTACTCGGTCTTGTCCGGGAAGGAAGCTATGCCAAAAGAGGGAAAGAAAACACAAATTGATCTGGTCATCGTTAAAACAGTTTTAACAACCTTGTAGAATGAACAAAGGAGGGAACCCTCCTTCTGCAAAAACTCAAAGCGCCTTGTCACATAATGCCCCCATTCACGATTAGAAAATAACATATACGCCCCTGCTTTTTACCAACAATTAAACAAAACATAGCTTATCGGGGTATCTGTTGACAACAGTTAAGTCGTATGTGCAAGTCACATCGCCGATGAATACAGAAACAGGAAATTGTGTTCATTTTAATTTAAGTGTTAAGTCATTGCCTGAAATTACGGAAGCACAGGCTACCTTCTGAACGCAAATATTGAAGAGAAGTAAAAACATATAGGTGCCGCACAATTTCATCGTTTTGAAGATGGCGCGTTACAGATAATACATAGTAAAAACAAAAAATATAATTTAATTTCTCACAACAAACTAAGTTTACACTAAAATTTAACTGCACTTTCCCGTATATCTACAACAAATAGCCTAAGTTTCGGGTCGATTGAGTCAAATGTGTGGCTGTAATCCCGTTGCATAAACAACCACAAATTAGTAGGTAAGAGAGACAAAAGTTAGTTTTATTATTAAGAAATATAAAACTCTTACATTAATTACAACAACGTTAAAAATATATATATATTGATGACTATCCTAATTAGAAATATATTTTTTAAATATTGTTCAGATTATATTAGAAAGTGCATTAATTAGAAAAATATTAATATGAAAATGGTAACATACTATAGGCTGATAGATATATCAATATATATTTCATATCCACTATGTTTTCTACATTATGTCAACTAAAAAAGCATTTGCATCTTTCGCAAAGCCTCATTGATCTGAAGTCTTGAGTACCTGGCAATGACCCAGGCACAAGTTCATAAACAAAAAAATCAAATTTCAAATCATCACAACTAGTATTATAATCTCGCCATCCCATTGTACCTTGGCGAAAAGGCACTATCCACCGACTAAATAATATTTGACTAATGTAATTTGATAATTCAATCCAACCCATTGTATATTACATTAGAAGTTTAAGAATGAAGTTCGAAAAAAAAGATGAAAAAAAATAAAAATAAAATAGACCGGTGACGGTCAGAAAAACCAAGCCATCCTTTTACCGTCATTGAATTCTACATTCCAGTCTCATATTACAGAAGATCATCACAGCCCTCCGTTGTCTTTCTATCTGGTTCACAGTGTGTATTATTGAGATGTTATTTGGCCTATTATTTGTATTCCCTTAATCCCCTATTGGTATTGGGGATTATGATCATAAAAAGAGGAATCTTTAAAATCATCAAGGACAAAAACGATTGCATTGTACCTAAGTCAAACGGATAAATATTTCGAATAAGAACTAGTACGTCAAGGCAAACATAAAGACTTAAAAAAATAGAGAACAAAGTACACTGAGACAGGTCATCAAGTTTTAAATCAATCTTGAGCAGGTCTTTGACATCTTTACAACCTAAAGAAGTTTGATGGTGACCCAAATTTATCATATATATATTTATGATGCTATACTATAAGAAAGAAGGAGATAAACAAGGAGAGGGCTTGAGACACCTTCCCTGCAGAGAAAATAGATTTCAAAAGAAATGACGTCAGATGGAAAGTCGTGGACACTTCACATATTTGTACAAAAATTTAGGTCTTGAAAAATCATCTTTCTCCGACCGAAAGAAAACAAATTTTGAATTAAAAAGTATAAGAAATAAGTTCTTCTTCTCCTTAAAAACACATTGATAAGTCGTATGGTATTGGGGCTATAAGCAAATGACTAGACTGTATAACAAAGTGAATCAAGGCTCGTAAAAGTCATGATAAACCTCGCTCAACGTAGTCAAATTAAAGAAAGATGTTACGTTACGAATACATCTCAATTTCTCGGGCCAACTTTTGGGGATCATATAAATAAGTTTTAAAGAAAGAAAATTTCTAAAAAAAATATTTCGGAAAAAAAGTTGCAAAAAAATTGCGAAACTTTCCCTCGTTACCCCTTACAAGGGGCGGCCGCTTAGGATGTGCAGGAAGAACAAAGTTCCTCCCATGAAATCAGAGGAAAGAACTGCATATTAACAAAAACAATAGAGAAAAAAGATCGATTGAAAGGCATTTCTCCCTACGCATATTGACTTATTTCCGTAGTAAAATAAGTTATACTTAACAAAGGAGTACTTGAATAGTCAACCAACACCCGCAGAATTGCCGCCAATGTCCTAGAGATGTAGCTACTTGCTTACGGTCTTAGGGGGACCGTTAACGGTTCTGGACCAAGTCTACTTATTCGCAAGCACTAATTATATCGGGTAATGGAGGCTCGTGATATTGTTTTTTATTGGCCAAGAAAGAGTTTGGTTTGAACGTGAACTCCCAAATAAGGGACACTACCATTAAATGCCAATACTGCATAAAAAGTAATGAATGCTTCCCTTGTTATTCAGTTTTTAAGTTACGACATATACCAGGGATTTCAGATGACTTTAACAGGTATTTTGTGCAATATTGTAGCATGTAGTTTTTTTTTAAAAGTTAAACATTGTCATTCTTGTCCCCAAAAAGCTAAAGGCAGGACTGGATTAATACTTTTGGTGGGCCCCTAGGCTAATTTTGAAATCGGACCTTGCGGGGGCCCACTTTTATTAAGAAAAAGGATCCCACTTATACTATAGGGTTGATCCGGGCCTGCCGGTCGGTGGGGGGGGGGGCTTGTTCCCCAGGAAAAATGGCCACCAGCCGCAACTGGTCGATACTGCGTACATATATATGTTACATATCCCCTTCCTATAACTATTTTTGCACCGTTACTTATCGATTGAGGGCTTTGTCAAATATCTGATGGGAGACCTGGAAACATCATGGTTCCAACAAGGCTGGTTCTCAGAATTAATTGACTGGTTCCAACAAGAACAGAGACTTAGGTTTTCAAACTCAATGTTGAAAGGTTATGTTCATTTGACCTTCCTGTAAACTATGGAAGTGTATCACTTCTCACATCAGAATTGAATCCTGTTCAAGTACATGCAGGTTTCTTAATTTGTGGAGACCAGTTTTTAAAAAAAACACATAGCAATGATGGACTCTCCTTAGATTTAAATTTAAGTCTGGCGTCATAAGACCCAGTCAAGACAAAGTTTAATTTTAAGAGTTACTAAGTTTCCCCCAAACAAGGGGGATCACCCACATTCTTGGTAAGCTGTTCCTGTTGAGGTTGTCACATAATTGTGGTCATACTTGAATTAAATAATGTGTATAAAGACCAAAGAGTGCTTCACATTTCAGTTGACCTAACATTATTTTTATTCTGATTCATGCGAGAGCTAAAATTTGGCCGGGTGTTGTTTTCTTGTTTGTTACAATGTGCATGTGCACATAATAACAACAAGAACAATAAGAAAGAAAGAATCAAATGCATTGTCTTAACTCAGTTGTTTCCCTTTCACAACAGACATTCGATACACACATGTTAAAGGATTAGATTATATTCAATAGATTCTGCTATTCATGAGGCAATTGATGTAAATTATAATAATGTTTAGTTATACTATATGCTAAGCTAGGACAGTTCCGATTAGCTTACATATATACAAGAGTATTGTTTTTGCTAGCTGTGTCCGTTTTGCATGTATGAATACGCCTTTGACGATGTGGTTCCTTTTTTTTAAAAAAAACTCGTAAGAAGTGAAGGAGCTGGGATATTGGGGAGCTGAAAAATGATTGTTCTGTTGTTGTAATTATTGATGGAAACAAATAATAGTTAAAATTGATTCACAATAAATTGTGATTGTAAATGGTATTCTCATCGATATTGAATAATTGTGAACATGACTAGTTACAAGGATTATGTATACAGAGTAAGGGTTTTCTACTGACTTCAATTTGACACTTGTTTGGTTGAATTACGATCGGATTGATAGAGATATGAACAATAACATAAATGGTGTTGTAACTGCTAAACATCATTTCCTGACGTATTGATTGCAAATTAACACGCTTTTTAATGACACCATCTAAGCCTTGTCATCGCAGTGAAAGAACAAACAAAAATAGAGTGTAAAAATATTTTAAAACTTATTCTACGTTTGAGTTGTATCAAAATTGTGTAACAAACATAACAACAGTCATAACTATACAACGAAACGTATGTCAATACTTATGACACTTTTTATTCCAATATGGTTAAGAAAGCATCACAGTAGTTATGGAAGTTAAAGTGTAAAGCGAAGAGTAATTAATGTTCAAATTAGTTACATTACCAAAGCAAACAGGAAATAATGTTAGAGTAAAGTGACCATAAGAATATTTTTTTTAGATAAAAACTAAAAGATCATAATTCGTTCAAAGATTCAATGTTTATTGTTGGCTCTTGGCAATCAGTATACTATTATTGTGAAGTATCAACGTGTTGTGCTACACCTTACATATGTCTTATTTGTGTCCACATTGTTCAGTTGCAAAAAACGCCTACCATATATTGATGGGTTTTGCTCTATAACTATTTGCTATTTAAATAGCTTATATAATTTTAGCTTTAAATAACAGCTTTAAATAACAATGAAATTGATTTAAATTAAACTTCAAATTGTATTTCAAGCTCTCTCTACATACTAAATATAATGACTAGTAAATACCCCGTTCTCCGAACGTGTGAGACAGATTTGCCATTAGGACAGAGGGTGAGAGTATTATTTAATATTTCTTTTACATAAACCAATTAACACAAAAAACGCCGCAACAGAAAACGCAACAACGACGGCTAAACGTAGGACGGGAAAACGCAACAACGAAGGCTAGCCGCAGAACGTGAAAACGCAACGACAACGGCTCAATTTTTAATCTTCAAGAACGCAAAAATTAGGCTTTAAATCAAAAAATAAATATCGCTACACGATCCACGCAACACATGAAACTATAAGAAAAGTATCACTTGTTCTTACCTTGTTATATCAGCTGATTGGGTAGATACTATCTTTATATCTGCCGGGCATGACTTGATTACAAACACTGCAACTTCAAGATCACAGTCAGCGTAGTTCTGAAGCACGTCAGTATACAATAAACTGTCCGCTGTTTCTCGGACCGTGGGACAAAAAGAGTCGACATCATGGCAGCAATTTCCATTGGAAAAGCAAAGTACGCCACACGAGCAGTTGTAATTCGTGAACACATAAAAACACTTGTTCCTACACATATTAGGTGTCAATAATTGGTCTGGTGTTTCATTTTCTTCCTCACTTGGACTGTTCATCATGTTTTGTTTAAACCTTGTTGATATGTGCTCTGCCTTTAAGGAACGTATTTTGCGACTTTTTGTCGATGGTTGAATCAATTTAGAAGAGCTCAGTGCATTCGATTTTACAGCTAGAGTAGGTGCGTATGTTTCATGAGTTGAATGTGATTGCTTGATATCGCTCAAAGATAGACCAACATTCTCTCCTGATCTTGAATTATTCGTTCGTCGTTGATCAAACGTGGCAAGTATATAAAAGACAGAGATGAGACAAGCAAATGTCACAAAACGAGTCAACATTTTTATCTGTTCATCGAGATAACGGTATGCGATCAAACTGGATTTGTTTTTTGTTAATTTACATACACTGTGATTGTAGATTATATATATTCTGTTCGTGGCTGTTGAATCCTACGTCATCAGGCTCAAATTTCTTTTCAAGATGATGAATACAAATTCATCCGATTCAACCACATAGAGTAACCATTCGTGGATAATTTGACATGTGAACATATTTATTATCAGATTGATAGACAACATAATGGTAAAGTGATATTCAGAAACCAAGTAACACAATGGGGCTGTCAGCCTGATTTACGATTTCAGATATATTTTAAGATCAGGTATAAAGTTGATTAAAACATGCATGACATTTAAAATTAATAACAGTGATATATTTTCTTAGCTGTCCACAAGATATGACATAACTAATTATAAACTAGAGAAATTAGTTAACGGACGAGTTTTTATCAGCGACTTTTGTTGGAAAATAATATCCCTTTTTTCTTTTACTTTCTTAGTTTACTAGATTAAATCTTTTGTAACATTTTTAGAATTTATATTCTATTGCTATTTTTTTTTTATTTCGAGCAAATTTTTCTATATTTATCTATTTGACGTCAGGCGTAGCCTTGGTTTCAAATAGTATCTGTCTGTCACGGCTAAAAGTAGGACACGGTCAAGCCTGGACGTACGGCTATAGCCGTATCTCTAGCCTACGAGCTGGAGGTTCGGCTATATCAGACTTGCCATCCTCCGGAAAAAGAATCGGGAGTGCCATTAGTTTGGTTATTTTTTACCCGATATGTTTTTTTGTATTAAATATTAACAATATCATACGTACTACAAACAAAGTGGCGTAGACAAAACATGTGGTAAATTATTAAATAAAATCATTTAACATAAAAAAAAACTCATGTACATTTTTCAAGTAAATTAGTTTATTTTTACATATACGAATAATAGAATAAAGACTATCTTATCTTATCTTATCTTATCTTATCTTATCTTATCTTATCTTATCTTATCTTATCTTATCTTATCTTATCTTA
>JAUUEB010428075.1:573-11978 GCA_032362205.1 Clione limacina
CTAAGTTCCCCCCCCCCCCCCCATTTTCAAAAGCCTGGCTACGCGCTTGCTCAGTACAAGGAAACTGACTGTAAATCTGATCATTCGACCGTCTAAGATGAGAAAACCCATTTCATTGAATGTATTTTATGTGTAGGCTCCAATTAAGCCATGGGAGAAACGTTTCCCATTAGCATAGTACATCTTTTCTGAGTTCTTGCCCACTATATATAGCTATGTCTATGGCACTGTCGGACATCTAGGAATATAGGCCTTTCGTATGGTCACAGATGTCTAGTAAATTCGAAATGGGAGTGAATCCATTAACCATTAATCAGTCTAAGTCAATGAGCAGATTAAGAATACGTACCTTCTGAAGAGAGAAAGCGTGCGCATTACGTGTGAGGGAACTACCAAGCTTTCAACAAAAATACGAGGCTTACGCAAAACAGTCAACTAACTTACGTTGACTTTATTCAAGTTTAATAAGAGATTGAACAAAAAATGAGCTATTCCTTGAAAGACTTAATTGTGTTGTTATCAAAACAGGGTCATCTACGAATTGTTTTAAACTTGACACCGTACAAACAAAGAATAATGTCAAAGTATTTATTCAGTAATTCAATCTGAAATCGCATTTAAGACCTTCTTTTTCTAATCAGAGACTGGAGCATCTCAAAGATTAATACATAACAGGAACTGGCGAGGCTGAGGCAGATCTAATGGAAAGAAAACAAAATATGTTGCAACTCGATAGGTTTTGGCTTAATTAACGCCCATTCAACGTCTTTACAAATGCTTAAAGTAGTTTCAATGAGTTTGAAGATATCACGAAGAAAAGTACTACGTCACACTTGTCTGACATGCATTGTTCTTGGCTGAAAGAGTTTCTGTCATTCAACTGATCTTCTCTTAACATGCATCCTAATACAAACGTGCACATTAAACCAGGATAAAAAAGAGAACGATGGCGGCCACTCAAGCAACGCCATTGCCCCTTCCAACATCGAATTTTACATCACCTGTCTCATATAACAGAGGATCATCACATTCCTCCCTCTTCTCTCTGTCTGGTTCACAATGGGCATTCTTGAGTTGTTCTTGGGCCTCTTTATTTGTACTCCTTAAATCCCTTTTTGTACTGGGGATCATAAAAAGGCGCAAAGAAGAACACACAATTTTACAAACATATAGTTCTCAGTTCAAAAGTTTCATAAAAAATGGCGCAAAAAAGTACAGGGAAAAAAGTTGGTGGAAAACTAAACGCAAAAAGACTTTTGAAAAAGTTGCGAAAGCTAGTTGCAAAAGAAATAGCATATAAAGGAGGTTGCAAAAAAGGTGCGACAAATAGTTGCAAAAGAAATAGCATAAAAAGAAAGTTGCTAAAAACTCATGATCAAAAGGAGCCAAAAAAGTTGCGAAATAATTTGCGAAAAAAGAAATATTTCGAACCTTTTCCTCATAACACTTATATCAAGTCTTGCAGCAGTATGCAATATTTGTAAAATTAAAACTGCTTTCATTAACAAGAATGTAATAGGCGAAAAAAGTACACGGAAAAGAAATTGCGAAAAATTGATGCGAAAAACCAAATGCGAAAAAACAGATGCGAACAAACAGATGCGAAAAAGTTGCAAAACTAGTTTAATAAAAAGTTACGATAAATTAGTTGTAAAAGAAAAAGCATTAACTAAAAAATTGCAAAAAGAGTTGCATAAAAAGCAGTGATTAAAAAATTGCGTAAAAAATAGCTGCTTAAAATTATAGTTACTAAAAAAGTTGTGAAACTTACCCTCTCAAACCCTAACCCTTTAACCCTATTATCGAGTCTTCTAGTAATATGCAATGTCCGGGAGTTTACAATGCGTTCCTTTACAAGCATAATAATATAATTACACCCTTAGAATGTCAATATGGACAATTCAAGGCAATAATACACGCGCAAAGCATCATGGTCCCCGTGCATTATGGCAATATAACTGCACGATTCATTACATTGAATTATATAGAGATATACAATGTAGGGGTGTAATAATATGTATTTAATTAATGTTATTGTCTTACAAGTGGCACGCGTACACCCTGTAATAATGTATCAGCTAGCGAATTCGTTATTTCATGATGTACAAGTGTCACTTGTAAGATAATGAGATTCATTGAATTCTTTATTATAACCTGTAGACGAATTTCCATCACGATAAGATGAAGAACAACAACAAAGAATAACATGCAAGTCTATTCGACAAAGGCTGACCTTTCATTGACAATCCTACTTTTCTTAGATATTCACATTAAGTGCTTTCCGGTGCGGATATTGGCACGATTTGGTTTTGTTTTTGATAGTCGCGTTCAATGATGTAGTGGTAGATTAAATACAAAAAATGGTACGTATTTCCTCAGAAGCTCACTAGTGCCGTGGTACAAGCGCCGGGCTAATAACTAGAAGTGCCGGGGTTTAAGAGTCAGTAGCGGCACATATTCCTTAAATTGTCTAAAAATTCAGGATTTCTTTCTTTATTCCCCAAACCTCGGAAAATAGTTAAAAGTGGTTTACCAAAAGTCGGAAATTGATTAACGATAATTTACGCTTTCCTTGTCGTCGCAATGGACGATTCAATGTAATAATGCACGCGCAAAGCATCATGGTTCCTGTGCATTATGACAATATAACTGCACGATTGATTACATTGAATTACATAGAGAAATACAATCTAGGGGTTTAATCAATATTATTAAACAACAGAATATTTTCACTTCTGTATCTTGTGACAGGTCATCAAATTTTCTTGGCACAGACACGTACTTCACACCACACGATGAAGACGCCTATCTAATTCAAAAAATATCTGCTATCAATTGAAAGAGTTATGGAATTTTAAGTAATTACCAAAAATGATAAAACAAATATATTGTCTCCATCATTGTAACGTGTTTTTTCTACCGTTTTTAAGAACACGTTTCATACTTGGGCGGACCTTTGGGGCGGACAGGCGAGGGAAGCTTTGTACTGTGTCCTTTTGCGAAGCACATACTATTGCACGTTCTTTGCATGAATCGTTATTAATTGCAATCCTAGCAGGA
This sequence comes from Clione limacina, assembly GCA_032362205.1. Taxonomy (NCBI): domain Eukaryota; kingdom Metazoa; phylum Mollusca; class Gastropoda; order Pteropoda; family Clionidae; genus Clione; species Clione limacina. The sequence continues at coordinate 3,634 of JAUUEB010428075.1, forward strand.
ATTTCATTTCCAAATGTTTCTCCATACAATATTTGATAACAAGATTTAAAATCTGTGTGTTGTTTATTTATTTTTGTGTTTGTATGCTATGTGATTACAGCCAGATTGTGTTGACTCAATCGACTTGGAACTTTAGGAAAATGTTGGTAGACATTACTAGAAATGTGATCAAGCTTTTGGTGAAAATCGGTCGCCTGTAAGAAAAGTTATTAGCATCACGGCATTCACGCACAATAGTGGCTAAATCCTCTTGATTCAAGGATATCGTGAAACCGTGCGTACCAACTCTAGGTACCTTAAGGGTACCCGCATATGTATCAACAAGCAGTTTTGAAAATCTATCAACGACAGAAGGAAAGTTATGTGGCCTAAATATAAGCAGGCCCGAAAAGATGGTCACTACGCCCGACTTGTCTATGATGCTCTGATAATTTACAATCAAAGATTCAAGGTTAGTCATGACAGAACAATTGTTTGTGACAACAGCTACGATAGACCTCCCCCGCAACGCCACGTTTTAGGAAGTAACAACAATAACATTGTAAGAAATACCTTTGTCGCTAATGATCCAAGACGAACATATCAGTATCCGCGATAGGATACTCAGGGCATATCCCCGACATCAATGTGGCACCACCACCATATTATTGTTATTATCTGTTTATTGTAACCAACCCTACATTCAAACCAATCCATATGTTCATGACACCTACAACTGCATTTTTCTTTTTTAAACACCAATGGGCTATATACAAAATTGCATTACCCTGAATTTGCTGAATGTTTGAATTAACATCGTATTGTATGCATCGCTGAATCTAAATGTGATTAAAACATTTCTATACCTGGCTTTACAACTTTCCAGAAAAAGACTAGGAATTTTTTAAATAAGGTAAATAAGTGCAAATTTAGAGCATTTTGGATCTCAAATGGGGGAGGGGGGCTTTCCCCCATGTCCCCCTGGCTAAGCGCCTGACCACACAGTATTGCATACATAGGCATTCGCTTTAAGGGGTTCATTTGATACTGCAACATTCTTTATTTTCACACGTTATGAGTTATACAAATAACGTTAGGTATAATATTTTATGACAAAAAACTATACTGCATGCCATGCTTTAATTGCTATGCCATGCTTTGGTCCGTGACGCGCTTCAGTACATTTTGTGATCGACAGTACGAGCCTTGCACGATGACTACGTTTGTTCGCAACTCACACTGGGTCTTATTGTTTCAATATATTATTGAAATATTTTTAGATCATCATAGCTCACAGTAAATCATAATGCCTAATTGTCGAAGAAATTGAAACAATATTAGGATTTACAGAAAAAGGCGTTATTTCACAAACATATACAAAACTCGTTATGGAAGCAAGCGCATAATAAACTAGAAACATTAGTACTCCGAGATAGTACAAACTAGCGCAATGTAAAAACGGTTCAAGAAGAAATTATGCAGTGCGCCAACATTTAAAGTTGAAGTTTGCGTTGGTGAAATACAATGCTGTTAATCGAGCACATAATTTATAATGTTCTTATGCCAGATTCTCGTTTTCAAACGGCTACCGTGCATTCAAAAAGTGCGCAATTCCTTACAGTCAGGAAATATACTGACACGCCATAATGGAGACCAAATGATTGGTATCATAATTGATTAAAAGAACACCTTTTATCAGTTAATTGCCAACAGATACTTATGGAGTTTTTATAGACATCTTCCTCATGTCATCTTACACCTTGTACCACATTCCACTTGTTTTAGTTTTAGAATTGGTGAGTTATCGTGTCAACAGATGGTCAGACTCGCATGGGAATCACTTAATCCTCCGGGGCGGACAATAAAATGATGCCCTTTAAACACCTTTTACTGTCATGACATTGGATCTGCGTGTTGAATCTCCTTTACCTCTTTTTTAAAGAAAATACTTGTAAATATATATATATTTGTATTATCTAAAAATGTTAAACTTATTGTTTCTTATTGTTTTAAAGCTTTTCGACGTAATGTATACTAATGAAGCAATGTCATATACTATTTTTAATTTTTAATAGAATGACATTTGTTGCTGAAATTACACACACCTGTAAAAGCATCCAGCTTTGATGATCGTAGCATGCAATGATTTGTTCACACTTCAGGTCTTATCAATACATTGTTTTTATTTTAAATTTTTTGAATAGTTTGTTTTGTCTTCTCAAAGTTTAAACTTGTGCTATTTTTGTAGCTCCTCTTTTAATCATGTTTGCTTGTATTATTTTGGAAGTTTTGTTTATTGCGTTTTTACTTCAATATGTATTTTACGTCTAAAGTTTAAAGGTAAAGTTTCTGTAGTCTGAAATACGTCTTACTGTTGTATTTATGTTTTAAGGATTATTTGACCTGCCAGGGCATATAACTAGTCTAGGCCATAGCTTACCAAACACCAAACAACAGCAACATGCTGTCTCTCACGGGAATGTGTTTACATTTCTAGATAAGTAATCTAGAAACATATCTTTTCTTTACATATAAAAGTGTCTCTAGTATGTTTTGGGCATCCAACAATAGTAATAATGTCACAGATGATACACGTTACAAAATTAAATCATTAGTAATCCTTACAAAATGAATCCTCTGAAAAGATATAATCATAGTAGATATATATTCCGTTCCACATTAAAAAAAACGACGAAATTCGCCAATAACTTCGCAGTCACTGTTTCGATTTACTCAGAATTTTCAGAATTCCCTTATCGTAATTAGTCTTAACTAGTCACAAAAACTGTGTCGATCCGTTGATTATAAAAGGAACTTTCTTCTTTGTCTTTGTAAATTATATCTTTAATCTATCTGATTGATTCAAAATATATATTTATTTAATTTATCATAGACAAGTCTTAGATATTCGGGCATTGATTTTTCTTACGATGCCAATGAGCTGCTTAATGTAACGATGTCTTGTCTTTGTTATGAACTTCCTATTGACACATTTAAATGTGGCTATCAAAAACCTCTATAGTATCTTCTTGTTAAACTTGATTATATGAATGTCCAATTTTTCGCATACTTAATCCTCGACCTGAAACGATGCCAATAACTGAATAGCCAATCACATGTGTTCAAAATAAGTTGAAAACAAGCCAAAAGACAAGAACTTTTCAGCGCTTGAGTAGATAATTCACACGCTCTCATATAACTGAATAACATAAATAAGCACAGCAAGCATAAATAACATATCTCCAGATTCTTAATTCCTCTCGTCTTAATCCAATGAGGGCACATCATTTAAAATTGTATATGATGATATAATGTCTAGCAATGCAATAACACCACGCCTTTAAAACACATATGTCATAACCTGGGGTTGGTGTTAATTGCCTTACTTGGTTAGAACTGTTCACCGAGTTTTCATCAAAAGTGAGGAGATTGGTTAAACTAATTGAAACCATATTGAACAGAAACGAAATATATAATGTTGTTTCAAAGATTTTAAGTAATTAACATATATAGTTTAAACATGTCAATTATTTCCTACGGATTATTAACCGACTTTAAGTATTTTATTTTCTGTATCAGTGGAGGTGTCAAATTCTTAAAAAAGGCGTTAGGACGGTTATATTGACACCGATGCAACTATGACATACACAGTGTAATTATACCACACCGACTTGTATTAGCCGAGTCTATATATGCTAAGCGTTCGGAAAGACGGCTGCTTTAAATTAAAATGCTCGTTTTTATCTTTTTAAAGCCGCGCGTAGCCCAGCTTTCAATTGCACCATCTGTCAGTCTCTGGTCATGCGCTGAAACTGTTTCTAGCATGATTCAAATTTAAAGTGCATACACTGAGATAAGTGAAAACACAATTCAAAAAAAATGATGAACATTCACCATTCACGATTTTGCGAGGACAAATAGTGTACATTGTCGCGTGTCACCCACAAATTCTTGCTTATGGACGCAGTTTCAAGCTTCAGTATATTGCACACTGCTGTAAAACTCGATCCTAGGTTTATGGGATTATGGGTAAGGGTTAGCGAGACTAAGTTTCGACATTTGTTTGCATTGTTTTCAGAATATCGTCAAAACACAAAAGTTAAGTAAACGAAAAATTATTAACTTTTGACGGACTAAACGCTAACACTTTTGCGTCACTTTCATCATATCTGTGCTGTTGACAATAACAAAAAATATATTGACTTTAGTTGATTTTACTTCATTCTTTCATACATTTTTTCGGGTACAGCACACAAGTTATTTGGTTTACTAATGATCCACTAGAGAAGACAAAATATTATTCATGGTGATTGTAAATACGCATGCTTGGTACTGATTTCGTTCAATTGACATATAATCTTATGTCGCCGTAGGGTACTTAATAATTATATTGCATTGATAATGGGATAACCACATTAAGGAATATACATATGACATAAACGCTTGAAGAGGCCCCTCCCCATTTCGGCTTGAAATTCAGGAAGTTACGAGGGTTTTTTGTTACTACATTATGAGCATTTGATCAGACAACTTGCTTATTCAGCCACTTACTTAGTATCTCTACTTATTTGTCTTCAAATAATATCAAAATGATGGTTAATAAAACACAAAAGCTCTTGCAGTGCCATTACTCGCTCCAGGCACCAGACCACCCAAACTGCTATGTAAGTGAGCACTTAAATACTATGATCTCTTAAATAATAGATAAATTGGAAAACTATGGGTAGAAAAAATTGTATATCCTGGAATGAAAGAAGCTTAATTGACCATTGATGTAAATATTTCAAATGTCATTCTCGTGAATAAATAAAAAAAAAAAAAAAAAAAATGGGTAGAAAGCTTGTCAATTTTGATCAAAAGGATGTGGGGGATGGGGAATTGATTTGACGTTGTGTTTTGTTACAAAGATGCTTCGGCAAACATTATTCTATAACTTGGGTTATGTCTTGGATTATTCTTTTTCTCCGAAACTTAAGTGTAAAAAATCGATATGTGTCTATCAGGTACGGAATATGGGGTTATATTCTCAACATAATTAATCGGTAAGCCGATTGTTTGAATCTTTTGAGTAGGGTACTAGGCAGTTTATTACAATGGTGTTATTGTACCAGACGTTCAATGGCTTTCTATAAGTGAGGCAGTCGTGCAGAAAAGGTTTGCAGTGATTCTCCTTGTCCTTTACATTTCAAACACATCTCCTCTTCAATGATTTCAAGACACTCTTTGCGAGTGCGAAAGAACACTTTACCTGGCCTTTTGTAAAAAGGCTTTTTGTTCCAGCTCTTAAGCTTTTAACATGTTTTTGTCTCTATCTTTATACACGTGTGATCGTGATGTTTTCTGATGCCTACATATAGAACTGTGAATGTAGATTGTTTGTCTGATGTGTCTGGGCGTTTTTTGAAGACGGTGACAGCCAGACTGATTTAAAGATAACAATAAACGTATTATAATAAAGATGTACCGTTATATAAAATGAAAAATAATCAAATTTTCTATAAAGACAAGAAATTAAAAAAGAGTCGACATACATTGAGTTTTCGGTCCGTACGATCACACACACTTTTACTCAATTTAACATGAACATGACTGACATAGACAAAAAGGCAAACACAGGTATACATATGTGAGTGGCAAAAGTTATGCAAAGTTCAAATGTTTTAATTCCTCAAAACTTCACTAAAACTATAAAAAACGTCATGAAACTTCGTCATTAGTTTTGTCTTACATATGATATTATTTTATGGAATAATTGAAAAAATATGCCAGATAGAAATGCCGAGTCAGCAGCTTTTGTAAAGGGCTTTAAAGAGATACAAAAACTCCGATGGAAACAATACATGGCATTACCAAGAATCAGTTTTTGAATCTTCTTGATGTTCATTATTATGGGTAAATATCTGACTGAAAAAACAGTTGATCTATTGAATAATTGATTGAAAAATATTTTTTTCTGACTTTTACAAAAATTGCTCAGAATTTAAATATCAAAATTGTTCAAACTTTGACAAGATATCCATTGACCACAAACACGGATTGCTCGTAATGAAATACCACTAAAAATCATGTTTTTGGCTCAAGACATCCAAAACATCCAAAATATCAAAATAGCCGTAATCTTGAATGAGGTCATATGACATGGTTGAAATCAAGCATCTACCTCCGTTTCAACCTTAAATCATCTCTTAACAGAAATACAATATTTTTTGTCCAGCCAATCTTAAGATTTGGTATTCAGATTTTTTAACCGACGGTGAAAAGTTCATGTTTTTCCTTATTTGCGCTTTATAAATCCAAAGCAGCAAAATTAATTTTCGCCGTCGAACAAAAAACCTGCATACAATACCTCTAGATTGGCTGGAAAATAATGAATGATTTTTTGATCAGAGATGTTTAACCAATTTGTCGTTCGTTATTTTGGAAAAAACAGGGGCGTTTAACCGATTGTTAAAAAGAATGAGCATATTGGAGCACCACGCAAATACCAACTATTGTCTAATCCTAGAAACGCCCATGCATTCGAACACCAAAAAAACACGATTAGCGGCGTCTCAATAAAAAAAAGTGTGTAACTTTTTTGAAAAAATATCCTTTAGTGATTGACCATATGATATTGGGTTTTGGGTTGAGGTTATTATCCCAAACGAATTGGGCGAGCGTGGTACCAGTTTTCTTTGTTTCAGATTTAAAGCCCTGTGTGGCCATTGGAACGGGTTTTAAATTCACCTTCATTGCTGCCGATGTAGTGGGCTTGAAGTAGTCAATCGGTTAACGACAATCCTTAGCTAACATAACAAAGCCCGGGTGCCAAATTAGTACCTGGATAAAACGGATAAAACAAAACATGTGTTCATTTAAAAACGAAATCATTAACGTTTTAACAAACTAAAGTGTTATGTTTTAGTTCCCATTTCAGTACCATAATAGAATTGTAGACATACCAGATTTGTTTTTGATTTGAGTACTTGGGAATTGTGTAGAACCTCGACAATTGCAACGTTTTCGGTATTATGATTGCACTGCGCATGTGAAATAGAAGTTGTTCACTCATCTCAGCAGATTTTTTCAGTGATATATGTGCGGTCTGGGGTATATGTCAAAACAAATTAACAATAAAGCATGGGGAAATGATAGACATATCAAAAGAAGGCAGACATTTAGAGTTAACATAACCTCCACCAATCTTGGCTATTGCTCTATTTATTTAAATTATTATTATTATCTGTTTTGTCTGACAAACGTCGCAATCATTATATTTTAAGGTAAATATAAGTCAAGTGGAACTTATACTTAGATGTGAGACGTAGCTTACCGTTTGATTTTTTCAAAATAGAATGTGACATGTAATTTATTTTTCAAAGTTTACTTTGACACATCCAAAGTATCTTTCTCTGCCAAAAAAATATTTTCGCATCTAAGCTGTTTTATTGAAAAGGAATTATATTATCATGATAACACAGTTTCTCTTGTAGGAGAAGATTGACATGGATGTTGGAAATATAGTGTTTGCCAAATGTTTCTATATCTGTAGGTCAAAAAGTGCATGGACTAATAAGAAAATATAGAGATGTTTATTTGAAAAAAAAATAGAAATGTGCGTTTTTCTTGTTTGTTTACCGTGAGGTTTATTCCTACAGATTCTATATTTGCTTTATGATGATCAACTAATAAATATGGTTTTAAATGTATTATTATAATGAAAAGTTAAAAACGGAGTGTCTATACACGTTTTTTTCTAGGAAGTTTTAGATCGACAAGTGATACTTTTCTATTTTTTAATCCCGTTGCTCGTTTCCTAACTATTTTGGACCCTATTTGGTTAGCATCAATTGGTGCACAAAGCCAGACTAAAGAGAAAAATATTGCTATTTTATTATCAATGTTAGACAGGGTGTAAGCAGTTGAGATTAATGAAATATGAGCTATCTAACGATAATAAAATGATATTTGGCAACGGGATAATGAGTGTAAATTGCCAGTGAACATCATCAACATAGTAAGTTCAACATGTTTACACATAGTTCTGATTTCTCCCGCCCCTCTGCATAGAGATCAAAATATGCACAAATGTAACTTTCTTTTAGTTTGATGTGTTTCGGATCGTGTAGCGATATTTATGTTTTTTATTTAAAGCCTAATTTTGGCATTCTTGAAGATTGCGTTGCGTTTTCCGTTCCGGCGTTGTTGTGTTAATTAGTTTATGTAAAATAAATACTAAATAATACTCACACCTTCAGTTCTAATTGGCAACTCTTTCTTACACGTTCTGAGAATGGGGCATCTACTAGTATTGATAATGATCGTGTACATTTATTTCATGTAACATTTCAGATTTGTATACTGTTTTCTTTTCTCGTGCATCTATT
>JAUUEB010428185.1:0-11977 GCA_032362205.1 Clione limacina
CCGTCAATTTTTCACAACTATTTCTGAATTTAAATAGCAGAAATTATATTCCTGGTCTATATCATCCTTCCAAATATAAAAGAGATCCAAACAAAATAACTCAGGTTATCGCGTAAACAGACAGACAGACGCACAGACAGACAGACAAGATGAAAATAGACCACTTCACAATATAATTGTGTGCGAGGAAAAATTCACAAAATACTACATTGTCTTATTTTTTTTATAGTTTTTCAATAAATTGGATCTTCATAAAATGTTGTAACTTGGTCCTCATACCCAGAGATTCCAACAAGTCATATAACATTATTTTACGTTAATATTAAGCCGAGATATGACTTAATGTCAGTTTTTAGCCCTCTGGGTAATTTATGCAACAGTGTAACATAGACAAATTTAGAAACCTCCACACATGGGTGTAACACTACTTGTACATCATACCCAGTAACAGTATATTGACACCTGGCTGACTAGTCTTAGTATAAACCCCTAAATGCCAGGCATCAGACAAGCTTGCTGCATAATTCCAGGAATGACCCCTTTCCATTGAGCGACCAGGGTTGTTAATATAAATCTGATACAACATTTTAGCTTCCAACATGAACATACCCTTGGAGAAATATCGAGGACACATATCCTGCCGCTGCGAATTACATCCCTTATCGTAGACAGACGAGTGCCATACAGGAAACCATCAAACTCTCCATGGTCGATGTAAAGGTTTTGTTTGATCTCAGTCTCCATCAACTCTCCTTCAATGTGGAAATAACCTCGGCCATCTTGTTCTTTAGGACCCTTGGGTCGACTTGTGTCTGGAGACAGATAAGTTAGAACACAATCTATATATAGAGAACACAATCAACTAAAGTCTGCTAATTGGGTCAATTCATGAACATACAAAATAGACAAAAGTCCAACCCCTGTGATGTGAGAACCGTGTTAATTGGTCATGGTCAGTGAACACAGTTTATTGGCAAGTTTGAATAGTACTTAATCATGTGACCCTTTGTGAAAAGACGTCATTGTAATAATTGTGAACCATCAGCAGTTTTTTTTTTATTGAATAAAATAATTTGAGGATGAGGAGTCCAACGGTCTTGATTTTATTCCTGCAAAAATTAAAGTTAAGATATCAAGCTTTTTAACAGTGGAGAGGACATTTCCCTTTATCTAGACCTAGTAATGCGCTCTGGTGACAGCTGAAGATATAGCATGTGATTCATGCTCCTGGGTCACTGCAATAATGTAAGCATGGTCCAGCTTTTAAATGACATCAAAGCCTTTAACAAAAGAGTCAACACTCACGTGGTACAGCTGCTCCATATTTGTCTGAGAATTCTTTGATGAGCCTTTCTTTGACTGACCTCTTGCCCACACCTGGGGCACCTACAAGAATCAACGATGCTCTATGTTGTTTCGATCTTTCCACAGCCTCGTAAACCTTAATGTCACAATTGTCAAACTCTGAAAAAATAGACAAACAAGTTTAAAAAATGAACATTTTATCTTCCTCTTTAAAGGTAATAGCCTTAATTATCTTGGTGACGGCAAGCACTAACATGTTTAAACAAAAGAGAGTGTAAAGCTGTGGCTAAGGCAATGGAAGTCTATATATCTAAAAAGGCCTCACATTATTACTTATTATTACATTCATGACTTAACTAGTATAATGGCTAAAGAACCATAGAGAAGAAATACCTAGGGTAAAAATTATATTGTTTAATTCAAATAATTGTCACTAAAGTTAACTATATCTTCAATCATCAGATATCTTACAGGGGGCATCACAGCCTTGTAGTTGAAATACCGACTGGAGATCTCAAAACTTTTGGCACCCTACCACCAAAAAGTAATAATTTTCATGCTTGAAATTTAATGGAAAGTGGTAATTGGAGTACATGGTGAAGGTGCTTAACCTTCAAGAAAAAAATATTTCAGTATCAGTGCTTGCATGCAATCCCACATCCTACTTAGTATGCAGGACTTAGTACAAGTCGTATGGAAGGCAGACAAAAAAGGTCATCTGTGCAAGTTGCACACATAAAAGATCCCTTGGTATTTGCAAATTCAAGGAAGAGAAGCTAACAAATGTACCATCCTAGCAAAAAAATTAAATGTCCTACCTACTAACTATAGCAGTCTAACAGACTCAATATAAAAGTAGCTTCTAAAAATGGATAGTGATCACCCTCTGGGCAAAGGGAGGAACCCCATAGTTAAAGAACATAAGTGTGTAAATCAGTTGGCCAATGCAAAACAAGTTGACCCCAATTGAGCTATAAGCCAACCAACAAAACAAACACATCAAAAATCTTACCTGTAGTATCTGATGAATTGTAACCAATCTTTTTCTTTCTTTTTGTCTTTATTCCGCACACTGAGGAAATGACATCCTTTGTTTAACAATTTATTCAAATACAGTTGAACTTGCGCTGGGAGGCCAGTGATTATCAGCAGCCAAACTGGCCGCCTACTGTAAGTGGCCTCTTACAGCAAGTTGACATTAAGAGAATTATATAGAGAATAAAATTGAATGGTCACGCTGAAAGGCACCCATCTTACGCTGAGAAAGTACTGTAGCTAAGTGTGAACATGAACTGTTGAATCAGTTCTACGTTGAGGTATTTAAAAAAAAACATAATGTAAAAAATAAATCCAAAAGATGCAACAGCACAGAACAACAATGATTTAAATAAATATAAATAAGATGTTTTTAGGTATAGTGTCATAAGCTGATTTTTTGTTCACACAAGAATATATCAAAATGGGCTTCAGCTTGAAAACGTTGAATTCTATATTTGGTCACTACTGATAACAGAGAGAGGTGAACAGAATTTGAGGTTTTACAACTCAAGTAAAAAATAAGTTTCATTATGGGCAAATTAAAACGATGGTCAAAATAGATATCTTTCCTGACGGCCAGTGAAAATGAGACCACAAAAATCAAATATACTAAAATATGCACAAATATAATAGAATACAATATGAGGATAATAACACCTAGAAAATAACAAATTTATGTGAGAAAATAATATGATGTTCACTCAGACCCTATACATGTTGTAAACAAAATATTAAGAAAGACAAGAAAAAAGAGAAAATATTTACATAAACTTGTTTTTGTCTTTGTCAGTTCAGGTTGAGCGTATGCTCCTCGTTTTTCTTGCAATGTCCTTGAAGGTATCAAACCCACGGGAGCGTCTGTTATTTCTGCATGTTTCGCCTGAGAGGAGACAATTAAATCATGTGACAGTGACAATAAATTATCAAATGCCTAATACCAGAATCTCAAAATACCTCATTTGAGTTTTAATACATGATTCTATAATGCATTATAAATAAGTAAGTCAGACTCAAGCAAGTTGGAAGTTTTTTCTGGACATAAACCTGAATCCTGTTTTCTCTCTCTCTCTCTATCTTTGTTATGTCTCAAAAACAGATTTTTAAAACATGAAATCCCAAGAAATATTTTAAGCAAAAGTTTGTTATGTTATTTTCCTGGTCACTTGGTTTCAGAGATTAAATTTCATTTCGCAACAAAAAACAAATAAATTCCAAGAGGTGATAATTTCATATGACTTAAACCTAGACTTAATTTTAACATTACCAATCATTCTTCTCCTTTTTGAATTGATTAGAATTCTATAGTATATAGCGTTAGTAGTCACACAAATTAAATTTCATTTTGAGATGGTCAAACAAATTTCAGCAGGATAGGCTTCAAACCCATGATAGTCAAACTCAAAAAGTCTTTCTTCTCTAATCTCATCGCAAACCAAACCTTTGGTCTCCCGATGAATGTAATAATAGAATCTAAAAAGGAAATTTACTGGCACTTGAATGAATATGCATAAGATATAAATGTTGGAAAATACTCTGGAAATTGTCAATAGGTATAGAGGCAAGGATTAAAACTCACTACAGTCGAGTCCGGATAATACAAACTCGGTTAATATGAATAATTGATAATTTAAAGCAAATACTGTATAAATATACCAGAAGTGAGACTATCATAATAACACAAGAACAAATATTAAAGGCCAAATATTTAAAAGTAAAAAGTCTTCAGTGTTTCTAATTCTATCATGTGATAGATTCCATACCATTTGCATGTTACATGGAATTAACAGAGAAGTCAAGTAAACAGGTGTGAATAAATTAATGTCCTATGGACATTCCCACTGACCTGCCACCAATTTTCATCTGTGGTATCAACAACATCCAAGATATCACCTTCTCTAAACGGCAGACCAGCTTTTTTACATGGAATCAATCTGTCCACCAATGGATCATAGTTGAAGCAAGCCTTCATAAATACCTACATTCAGAAAAAAGATCAAGATTTGATGGACAAGTCAGAAATGAAGAATTTACAAACATCAACAATGGGCGAAGAGGAAAATATGACAAACATCAAGTTATGCACAGATTTCTTTGATAACTCAATGAATACAAACTAAAATTCATGTTGGAAAAACTATACCAGATATTTACTTTTCTTAATTCATGAAAAGTCATCATGTTATATTTAACACCAAGTTTGTAAGCATTGCGTCGAAAAGTAAATTTGTCTCATGCCTGTATTGTGAACAATATGGAATTGGGCTTGTAGTCTGAGGTCATCTAAAGGTCACAAAATGACAAATGAAATGAGTTATAATAATTTGATATTTTACACGTAAAAAAGAGACAGCATAATGTGTATGAATACATAAAAAAGATTGAAGACAAATAATTTCAAGATTTCTTACTGCTTTAGTTTGTAATTTGTCCATAGATGATGGAACAATCTTAAAAGTGATGGATTCTTCTGCCTCTTTTAACACAATCATCATGTCTTCTGGCACAAAGACGGATATTCCATTCACTTCTTTGATGATGTCACCAACATGTAATAGTTCTGAGGGGAAAACACATTACAAAATACATTACATGTTGTGTGGTATATGCCAAAACAGCTTCTTGAAACACAAATTGGAAGGAAAACAAAAAAGCACAAGACCCTTTTTAAGAAAGACTAAGATGCACATGGGTATAAAACATCAAAACAGGGACAAGATAGAAAAGCATTGACATCGTGGCTGAGACCCATTTGGAGTGGATGGCATCAGAACTATAGAGGGGAGATGACCTAGCACAAGTAGCAGGCATATGTAAATGTTGACACTTACATTTTTGTTCATATTCTTCTATCTTTATTATCTCTCTTTGCTCTGCACCAAGAGAGGACAAAATAATTTACTTAATAAGAAGGAAAGTTTTCCCTTCATGTAGATGTCAGGACAGTATAGCTCAATCTTACTTTACCTGTCCCTGTCCAAACAGCAGACATCTATGATGTATTTTAGATACAAGACAGGCGAGATTTCATAATTATTTTGTATATAAAGAAGTTACAGCCGCTTTACAGCAAATATGGCTTCTTCTTTAATCATGAAAAAGTGTTATGCTTTCACAAATGATTCAGTAGTAATATACAATTTATAAAAATGAAGACTGTTGACTTACTTTGTTTATCAGCTAAACTGTCTTGTAGTATTCTGGCTATGACTAAATCATTGGCTTCATCCAATCTCACAGTGATTCCCTGAGAAGAGAAATTAAAACAATTAATTCTTCATACATCTAGCTGAGGCAGGTACTTGGTTAAATGCCTCAAATATTTCTCTACAGGTTTGACTCATTGTTCAAACATTTGAATGATATCACCAGCTTTATTGACTAGAAACATGAGTACTCAGATAGAGTACAAACCTGACACCAAGTAAAATAAAACTTTTCCTTATTGTACCATGTTAGCATTACTTAAATATTTTTTTATCAAAATATGTATTGAAAAACATTGAGGAAATTAAGTTTTTGCTTGGAGTGCAATCATAATACAATTTAAACGATTCATTTAGGATTGTGTGCTGCGCCGCACAAAGGAACACTGTACAATGTCACGCGCGACAAGTTATGCACCATCGGGCACTGGTATTAAACGCTATATTGAACGCCGGAAAAAGAAACCTGTCAGTGACACCGCCAATCGAGTTTATCTCTATCATTCTTTGGTAATTAAATTTAATGCCATAACTCTGTCAATTGTTAACAGATCTTGTTGTCTTCATCGGGTTGAATTACAACATTTCAAGTCAAAGAGTGATATCTTTCTTGAGTTATCATGGCCACAGACAGACGCGTATCGTCACAATATACTCCATGAATAGTAAATACTTTGTGTCGGGTAATTAAACACAAACAATAAAAGTGAAAACATGACAAACATCTTTTTCCTATGGTGGAGTGAACCATAAGAAGAAAGTTAAGAAAAAAAAGGAAGAGCGAACACATCTACTTGGATAACTTTAATCATAGAGATTAATTGTTTTAAATTAGTTTATACCTCAGCGACTTTATAGTAATATAATTGATACAATTTCCTTGCTCATCGACAGGCTAATCCTTCCTAGGAAGAATATAGGGCAGATGCATGAATCCTTAATATTATCACAAAAGTTTCTAATGTCTCTATAATAAGGTGTCCATTTTCACATGGGTGCAGTGAAAAAAAGATGCTTGAAAATTGTCTTTCCTAAGATAAACCCCAGGCCCTGGTGAGATTTGAATCCAGGATCTATCGTCAATAGTCCAGCAGCCTACAAACATTACCACATACTCTTTCAATAGATGCTATCACACAAAACAAATATGACATAAGGCTCACCTAGTGAGACAAAGACAGAAGACATTTTTCATTGAAGAGAGTTTAATGTCATAAAATGCAATAATTACCAGTGGTTGTTTTCCATTTTTCCTAATGGTGACATATCTATGTTGTTCACCAACAGCCTCAAAGACTGGTGGCGGGGGACTGGCCAGGTCCAAACCTTCAGGAAACACATCATCATACAGCTTACGAGCCACATCATCATGCGTATAGACTAGATTCTGAAAAGATGTAAACAGTTCTTGGTTAGGATAACTTTTACACAACTACAAGGATAGCTATAATAAAAATCATTCAATGTGGACTTCAGGATATAAGTTGACATTAAAATAAGATTTTACCACATGAGGGACCCTGATACACACATTTCCAATTCAAAAAGGAGAGAAAAGGTGCCCAAAATCAAATATGAAATGTTCTATGCATGACAAGTTTACTAATTACCATTTAAACAACAGTCAGACATCATAAATTGATCATCATCGTCAACAGTAAGAGTGTGTCCTAAAGTCAACAATGAGAGTGTGTCCTACATTAACAGATAAATTGAGGGTCATTGTTTCAAATCATGTAGCTGTTTTGGTTTCTCATCGTCAGAACCTCTAGGATTTTCTGAGATCAAATATCATGACATATCCTGCTCTAGAGATTTACCAACAACATACCAGAAAGCTCAATCAGTTCACAGCTTGAGCAAGTTGTTTAACATTAATTTCAAGGGTGAATCACAGACACTGAGGTTTCTCAACAAAATTGCTTCTAACCCGAACCATTTTGATGCTGATTCAACTTTGGTTGGCAGGTTATGTAGTTTTTATGTAAGAGTTTTTCAGCGCTATTGACTCCTAAGAAGTCATTAACTCATTTGTGTAAATCTTTGTTTAGGTCATCATGTTTGCATATGAGTGCTCATTAACGTGTTTTATGGGTAAATGTGTTTTTGTACGTATTTATGCATAGGTTGTTGAGAAAAATATGTGTGCATGTTCTTGCGTGTTTGTGTTGTTGTTTACAGTTTAAACAACATAAACTGCATAGTTTTTCATTAAAAATAAACAATCTTATTTTTTTTTAAAAATATAATACCGGGCAGGTTCTAAACCATAGATCGGTATGCCAAGTTAAGTTACATCAAGTTTATAGGCCACAAACTCTTATTATTTCATCGAAATAGATATAAAACAACAAAAACATAATCTCCTTTTGTTAATTATTATTATGATACCAAAATTACTTCCCTAAATATCTTAGATCGAAAAATATGATAAAAAACATCACACACTCTGTTTCCGAAATAAAAAATCAAATCTGGCGTCCCGTAGGGAAAGAGTTTAAGCTCTATATTAATTGCAATGGCATGAGACAAGTATACTACAACTACAATACAGCCATATCCAACAGTGTACTTAAACTTATGGAGAGGACTTCAGTTCTATTTTAACAGAAAAGAAGCCATACCTGCAGGCCATTATGTGGTTTGCATAGAGAAACATAAACTGCCAAAGATATTGCTTTATGGAATTTTGGTTCATGAAAAAACTTTCCAAGACAGAGTTTTAAAAAGATGCTTAAACCTCATCATCACAAGAAGAAAAGTTTCAAATCTTAATCCATGTCTTTATAGTGACACACTGTATATTTTAAAGCATTTTTATTTTAATAAATTCTTAACACTTCTCACTAGATTAGCCAAATTTACAGGCAGGGTGACTACCAGACTTCAAATTTTTTATCCAAGGGGCATTAGGTTCGTTTCCAGGGATGTTTACATTTTTTTAAAGAAGAAAAGATATAGTTCCTTTGCTTTTTCTTAGATTGTTTAATTCTACTTTAACTTAAATATGCAAAAAATAAAATGTTATTACAAGTCTCTACTTTGATATTTACTTCATTGTCAAATATCTTGAAAAAGAAAAAAAAGTACCATAATATGAGGACTTTCTAAGATGTCTAGCAAGTCTTTCGCTTTTTTAAATGACGGAGCTTGCTCAGCAATAACGTCAATAACATCATGGAGAGTGTCACTGGCACTGTCGTCTCGAGGACTTGGAAGTTTGGAAGATAGGATGTCGTGCATCTGAAAACATAAAAGAACATAATCGTACACATTTTTGTATTAAAATTTCTGCTTAACACCTCCATCAACTCACCTAGGGTATTGCATCACTGGTCTCATATTGTTCGCTCTTCAACTGGAACTGGTTCAAATCCACCAGGGCCTGGCGTAATTTTTAATTTAGTAGCTGCTCATAGAAAGATGAATTGCTGAAGTTAAGAGCAGCAGCTCCCCTTTTCCCAGGGATACTGAATAGTCACAGGCAGATCTCCGTTGGGCCTGTCAGGGCAACAGTTGATAGTAAAAGCAAATTGAGCAAGCTGTGATGCTTTGAAATGTTTCTATATAAATGTTATTTATTATTATCATCTATAAGATATGGTCATGTTTACCTCAGCAAGAGCCTGGTATTCAGGATCCCCTAAGACTTCATTGAGCAAGTCCAGCTCATCGTGTGCTGCTCCTATATCCTCAAGATCTGCCAGAAGATCCCTCAAATCCTCCATAGCATCTGAAAGGAGAAAATATTTACAACAAATGTTAAGAAAAAGGGTATGGTAATTACTTCTGACCAAACAATTAGAGTTGACAGTCAATATACATGAGTACTAATTAGGGGAAAAAGCAGTAGGCAAATTATGACTAAACCATGAGGAACAAAAAAGAAAATGTCACTTTTATACAAGACACCTCTTCAACTTAACTACACCGCCAGTCATTTCTTTGAAACCTGTTAGTTGTTAATATATATAAGACAACAAGAAACGCATAAACATTGCAATCTCGTTGGATTTAAACCATGACTACACATGACTTGATATGTATCATCAAACAACACAAAGGGGGTGGAGTGTTGGTAGAAGAAACTGGTGTATATTTAGACCAAATTTGAACCCATCTTTTAAAAACCTTTCCTGTTTTTTTTTTTACTTTACCGTTCGTCAGACATGGATACGAAACAGGCTTCAGCTTCGCGAAACCGCAATTTAGAAGCCAAGGCTTCAGCTTCGTCCTGTTTTCAAAGACTGGCTTCATCTTCGTCCTTTTTTGGAAGAGAGGCTTCAGCTTCGTGATATTTCAAAAAATCATGGAATGTTTTTTCATTAAAGAAGGTGTTTTTCTTACTCCAAATCCATTCAAAAGAGTTGATAGGCTAACTAGACACTGTTTACAAGGTACACAACACTTTGCTTAACTGAAATAGGATGATTTGACCTTGTTATCAAGTTTTCTAAAAACCAGGGCTTCAGCTTTGTGTTTTTTAGAGCTGGCTTCCGCTTTTTGAGGTTTTGAGATGCCGGCTTCGTGATGAGTCAAGGCTTTGGCTTCGTACCAATGTCTGCCGTTTGTAACCCATCACAAAATTTTGGGGGAATTGGGCAAGAATATACACCCCTAAAAAGGAATAAACCCAAGGGAACTAACCAAATGATTAATCTTAAATGGAATGTAGACTAGTGAAAACCAAATTTGAAAGTAACTAATTATTATATGATTATTTCACATGCACATCATTGGTTGACCAAACACCATAGTAAAAAATGTGAAAGTTGTAAGATGTCAACTTGCAAAAAAAGTTAAAATGAAGCAAATCAGTTGTCAAACTCACTTTAAATACCAAACTGCCTTATTAATTTGGTTTACTTAACTAAATAACCGAGGCACTTTATAATTACTTACATTGAATAATAAAAGCTATTCATTCAATAATTAAACTTACCAACTGCATCTACAGGAGGTGGAGGCTCGTCACGTCTTTTCTGTGATGG
Source organism: Clione limacina (assembly GCA_032362205.1). Lineage (NCBI taxonomy): Eukaryota > Metazoa > Mollusca > Gastropoda > Pteropoda > Clionidae > Clione > Clione limacina. The sequence goes on from JAUUEB010428185.1 coordinate 10,538, forward strand.
CATTTTTATAGTCTATGTAACCTGCAGGAAAGAGATGGCAAAAAGTTATTTTTGATGTATTGTGGATTCAACTTTTGAATTAAAACAAAGAAAACATATTACGGATTGGAATCTTAAGTTTAGGAATGAATAATTATTTTCCAGAATTTCAAGACAGAAATTATAGCAAATAACAAAGTGGCCAAGCTAGTAGGAGCGGCTGGATGGTAATGCAAAACATAGACATAACATATTCAATATGCCAAATATGTATGGAATAATTAAGCAATTTTGTGTCCTTTTACCTTAAGATTTATATTTAAAAAAACAGGTTATGGTGGTCAAACAGAGTCATATCATCCCCCTGTCTTTTGTTGGCTCTTGGCCTGTGAAGTTTATGAGACTGGATAACACCCTCAGAGAAGATTTTGAAGCAAGCTCTGGTTGTTCTTTGTGAGAAGGTCAGGATAAAATCGACAAGAATAAGGAACAAAATAGTTTATAGGTATTCCTGGGTATTCTAGGATTGGATCAGATCATCTGTGGGAATGTGGGTCTTGTTGTAAACAATTTTGTAAAGCATGATTTGTTTATTTTTTCCCCTTCTTTCTGAAAGAGGAGTCCAGCCAAGAGTTTCCATGTTTATGAATGTGGTTACCTGTTACAAATCTAGCTGCCCTTTTGTTAATCATTTCTAATTTAGTTACTTCTGTAGGGGTCCCCCAGGCACAACACACATGTTCTAGTAATAGACGTAACAAAGCAGTTGTAAGGTTTTTCTTGACATTTATAAAAATTTCTTTCTAGGAAGGATAACATGAAGCTTGTTTTTTTTATAGAAATTGTCAGTTTGGGCTTTCCAGTTTAAATATTAAAGTCAATCTTGGTGGAAGTTTGAACAACGGAAGAGACAATTATAGGCCAGAAGGCCTCAACAGAAAGGTACCTGTCACTAGCGGCGTCCCCCAGGGAAGTGTACTAGGTCCAAGTTTATTTATATATTTTATAAATGACCTCCCTGACACAACTACTTGTTTAATCAAGATTTTTGCTGATGACACTAAAGCCTACTCTCAAATTAAATCAAAAGCAGACCAAGAAAAGCTCCAGTATAGCATCAATAAATTGGTCGAATGGACCGACAAATGGTTGATAAGATTCAACAGTGATAAATGTAAGATTCTTCACCTAGGTGCAAAGAATCCAAAATATAAATATCATATTAAACAAGGTGACACTATTTCAGAACTAACAGAGACAACCTGTGAAAAAGACTTAGGTATTTTTGTTGACCCTCGTTTAAACTTTAATGAACATATGTCTACTAAGGTAAAACAGGCAAGAAGACTGTCAGGCATGATGATGCGAAATATATCTACTAAACATGTATCCATAATGGTTCCCTTATTTAGTGCTATCATCCGTCCTGTGCTCGAGTATGGTAACGCCGTCTGGTGCCCA
>JAUUEB010428296.1:0-11977 GCA_032362205.1 Clione limacina
GAACGGGAATTTCCAATGCGTGCGCACCTGCCGTCGCTCTTGAAGATTATAAAATTCATCCGTCGTGGTTTCGTTTTCCGTCCCTGTGTTTTTTTTTAATTGGTTTATGTAAAAGAAATATTAAACGTGTTTCGTTTTATTATCTATTCTTTTTCCTATCTATGATCGTTCTAATTGATGTTATTTTTTTACGGATAATCTGCATATTCGTGTTGGTATTTTTTTTTTTACTAGTGTCGAGTTTGTACTCTATCTGAGTAGGCTTCGAGTTATTTTATATTTTCAAATCCTTCCTCAATGCGAAAAAAAGTTTTGTTTTGTCTTGCTTTTACCCTGATTCGTTTACTAGGATTTGATCGTCCATTCTTTAGCCACTTTGACGACTTCGAGTCTATTCTGTAACTTTTCCTATTTCATTTATTTGTATTTCATTTTTAAATAGTTAAAACAATTAATATCTCTTCTAACGCTCCAGTGAAATAGTGAACGTTTTTGGGATGGAAGGTGTCGTTTCGAAAACCGGCCGTTACTATGACTTTGAAATAAATCTGTATAATTCCTGTCATTAAGGGATTTGTGCTCGGACTGTTCGGTCAAATGTCAGTATATTCATTGTCTGGGGTTGGCTGTACGAGTTGAACGTTGTCTTACTATAACCTGTTCACTATGTGTGGCAGCTAGTTAATACATATAAGTAGCACACTCGCCGATATAACCTTAAATGTATAAAAGAGATGTTAAAATCATCGACCATCACACATAGACAAACATTCCACTCCTCGACATGCGTTCCAATAGATTTATATATTGTTTACCTTTTTTTAAAGAAATTCCAGGTAACGAGCAATGATTAATTCCCCGAGACAGCTTCCATTTCCAATTCCATAATGTAATTGATATATCATGTTAATGGTCCCACAGCCTTATTCCACCTGTGTTATTTTGCTATTCGATAACTTGTTGATATTGAATAAATCTCAGGGGGCTCATCCCATTTCCCTTATGAATTCATTGAATTCGTTTTAATTTAATTTACGAGCATGGTATCATGGGCTCGTTATGTATTTAACATTGCATACATTGACGATGTTTTTGCATATCGATTCTGTTTATTATGACCCCGGCGTTATGTGAACGATACCGAGTTGACCTGCGTGATAAGGTTACCAGAGCTGGCTGGACTTGTCATAGCCGACACTTGTACATTGATTTCAAAAGATGCTGCTCGTTAGGATGTGATTCTCGTATTTTTTGTTGATTTATAGATATCACGTAATTATATACGCCAATTATTCATATGGGTGTTTTTGTGCGTGTGTCTGTGCTGTAGGGAACTATTGGTCTGACTGAGGTATGGTCAGTCGATGACGTCAATGATAGATCTAGGGCCGCTAGTCATGTTTATGTATGTGTGATTGACTTGGGTTAGTGGATACGATGAATACTTATATCGCCCCTTTGGAAATATTAGAGTGATCACTTGTACAAAATTAGGACCACCGAAGTACCTTCTTTATTTTGAAATATCATCACAATAACAATATAGGGATATCAATGATACAGCATCAGCAATTTCGGGCTGCGATTTAATTTGAAATCATCGCCATCGTCGCAGAACAACAACAACAATTACAAAAGAACAACAACAACAACAACAACAACAACAATAGAAAACAGCAACAGCGCGAGTAATAAAAAAGAAAACAAAACTGAAATAAAAATATACACCCACACTAATTTGTTGTATTTCAAACGATCTCAAGGTTTTTCAAGGTGTTAAATTTCGTCAATGGTGTTGACGCGTACTTTTACGAGCATTTAACCTTGCGTAAAAACACGAATAGTCTGTATAAGCAATTTTAATGATTTTGTTTGTGTCCAGTGTGATAAATGATAAGTTATCACATGTTATCAGATAAATAATTTGATGCAGAGGAAAACATCGTCAATATGTTAAACTTTAGACAATGATAGTATGAAATCAGATGATGGCGTTAAGTGTCGAACTTTGACACTCACAACGCTTCTGGTAATTGACCTTTGATTTATCTTCTCTTGGTTGGCCTAATTTGTGTACACCAATAAGAGGTTGAAAAACAAACTTCTTAACCCTATTGAGTAAACGTAAAATTGTTTATGGGAAAAGAGGTATATAATGCCGATAAATAGGGTTTGACTCTGAAGTCCAAAGGCTTCACATCTTAATTTCTCGAGGTATATAATGTTTAAAAGGGGAAGTAGGGAGCACCGAGAAAATATAGCTATAGTGTTGCTGGTAGCGAGTGTGTGTGTGTTATTTTTTAAAATATGTTGCACTGTGTATGTGTTTGTCTCTTAAATCTTGAATAAAACAAGTCTCTTGGTCCATGTTATTGTACTGAGTTATGCTTAGCTGTACATTATTGTGGAGCAGATGACCGTTATGGTTTAAAAACTGGACGTTCTTGGGCCTTGAAGTCTTTATCGTGTTATTGAATGTGTCCATTTTTGACGATTGTATAGTTGACTGCAACCAGTGCTTAACATCAATTTAATTCAACTTGGACCCGTATAATTGATCGGACTAAAGATTGTGGATGCTTGCCACGCACACGTTTGTGGTTTTAACGTGACAAAGGGTGTTGAATTTGAATGTGTAAGGATTACGGATTTCATATTACAATAAGTGATATTTGAGTACCGTGTCGATAAACAAGACATTCAGTGAACATCATGCCATCCAAGACTGGATACACACTGCATAAACCTAGTGTCAAAGGTCATTCTACTCAAACTAAAGTATGTTCGGTAAGTACCAGACGTTAATTTGTAAAGGATAGTTTTGTTTTCTCTCGTGGAAATTACCAGTTATGTCCGCTCTCTTAACAGGTGGAAATTGTCATTTCAATGTAACTGAAGAGTTCGTTGTCATGTCAATGTAACCGAAGAGTTCGTAATCTAGGATCCAGCGCAATTTAAAACCTACAACAATTTATACAGACGATGTAAACGTAAAGAAATTATATTTGTTTTCTATTCACGTCTGTTAATAACATGCTCAAGGCTCGAGATATGATTTTAGCTGTTATCCGTCAATTTATCAAAGAAATTGCTTGGGGCATCGATGTTTTTCAAAATATTGTAAAGAACTTTTTTATTGTTCGAAATACTCGAATGTTTTCTCTTTTTCTTGAATATGGCCAACTGTTCTTTTTGTAAAACGATTTAACTGTTTTTTTAATGCCAAATTAAGTCCTGTTTGTTCGATTGCAATGTTATTTGAAAATGTTTGAATGGATGTCAGATACCGTGTAATTTCAGCAGTAAAGTGCAAGTGTCCCAATCGTAAATTTAACTGGGGTCAGGAGCGTTCACTGTAGTGCAACGATGTTTCAGGCGTGACATATCTGTGATATATTTACGTAATCTGAAAATGTTAGACGCTACTCGCAACATTAGAAAGATTTTAGCATATTAATTGCTTACACTCTTGGCTTACGCTTATCACTTAATTTGTTAAAATAAATCAGCGAAAAAATCCATCGTCAAAGATAGAAATCTGAGAACTTGCAGAGAGGCGTAATTCGTGGTTATCTAAACGCTACAATCTTTTTTTTTTAAAACAAATAATTTTAACAGAGTTATGTCCCTTTTATGATTTTCATGTACGTTCTTTACGCAGTGGACGCATTGTTGGGAGTAAGACCCTGAAATATTGCACACAGGCTCTTTTACAGAGTTATGGCCCTTCAGTTGTTTGCTATATCATGTTATATATGTGCGTGGTTGTACTCTCTACGAGTACTCATTTTTATAGTTTTATTATGATTTTCTTTGCTTTTTGTTTAAAACCAAGCCTGAATTGTGCCCCCTTTTTATTTATGACACCCACCCACCACATGTTGCCGCAAAGGGAATCTTTATTCCTGCAAAGGGTCTTTAAAATGTTACCGCAGAAGGAACTTGTACCTGGCCGGATAACTACTTGTATGGTAATTTGTGCTCTTGATGTCAGTGTTACTGATGTATTACTGTTTTCCCCCTTGAATTAATTTATTTTTATTGCATTTTTTTTATTTAAAATTAACATCTGTGTAAACCAAAATACTTCACTTCGTCAGAAGTCACCAAAACATCAAAAACTTCATTATTTTTGTAGAGTTTGTGTTTGTATTTCTTGTTTATTTAGAATTATGTAAATAAGATTGTAAGGCACCAAAGGCTTATGTCCTGATTAAGTTCTGTGAAACGTGATTGTGTTGTTAAGTGGAGTGTTTGAGTTTTTATTAGTGCAATGTGGAAAAGACAGTCATTGTTTTTGTTAAAGTCAATACGATTGACCTGAAGAACCAGAAGAACGGAGTTGTACACAGAAGATTAGAGAAGAATATAAATCCAAATCAATAATGTGTCACTTAAAACGTGGTCTTCAAAGCTCACATAATTGCTTGATTAAAAACGGCCGCCTCTGGCGTGGAGGTCGGTTTTTCGAATCCCGGCTGGGTCACAACGCAGACTTAAAATTTGATTTTAGCAGCAGTCTCGCCTGGCGCCTTACATTTAAATGACTGGTCGGCTCCGTGTCAGTATACCGTGACTGGGTAGGATGTACGGGTAGTGCTACACCTTACATCCTCTGTGTGACTGGACGTAAATTTGTATGAGAAGAACCTTCGCCGATATAACCTTCCATATGTTGTTGGAGACGTTAAACACGTGGCAAACGAATAATTAAATATGCGACTGGTGTTTTAGAAAAAAATCCAATTGCCTTAATACTTATCTTTGAGTTGCCCTCTCCTTATTCAAATGATTATTTTTGAAAATGATGTCACGCTACAGAGCAAATACATTTAAGTATGTATGAGTACGTAACAAGAACGTCTAAAATACCACCTCTCTGTCCATAGGTTTATTAAAAATACCTTTTTTGATATTGACTTTGTTAGGGCGTCATCTGCTTTCTTACCGATAATGCTAGGTATACACACACAATCCTATTTGCACACGGTATGTAATTATCTCACTAATTACCATAGATAACCCCCGGGTAGTTCACCACGTTATTCCTAGCATTGATCGGGCTTATTGCATGAAATGTGTCCCTATATGTTTCATGTATACCGTTTATTCTGTTTTGAATTTTCTTCTCTATTGGCGCTAAGCAATAACATTTTTTAATCACTTGTTCAGCTTTGGAGATCTTCTTAATGTCTTTATGTGGGTGTTGAAAAATGTAAAGTAAAGCATTAATTTGTTCGGAGAAAGAAAATGACACTTTGTATTGATTGCAGTTTGTAAAAAAATGTGCTTATTTGACAAGAGTGTATACAGTTCAGTATTGTATTGTGCTAGACAGGCAGCCTTTTTTATCACAAAGAGAAGTCTGAATGCTAATTCAGCAAAGATTTGCCTCTTTGGTGCTTCTAGATAATATGTGATTATGACTGATCTCAATAGTGGTGATCAAAATGCATCCTATGTAATTTTATATGTGTTATGTCACGAAAGTAAGACGACGGATTCATGGACTGGGAAGCTAGCGGTGATGGTGCTGCTTCTTCTTCCTCTACCAGACCAGACATACGGCTCTTTCAAAAAGTGACTTTTGATTTGTCCATTCAGCTTGTTATTGATTACCAATTTGATCATAGCGATGGAATTCAAAAGGATCGTTCAGATATTGAAAATGTGGGGAAGGTGATAAGGCTCGACCACAGTGTTTTGTTTTCATGATGCTCTGTAATAACAACAGGACGTCTGATACAGAGTAAACAACTGACGACAAACAAATTGGATTTGAACCGAAGTATTGTCTATCCACGATTTTGAGAGTTTTGCAGTTAGATGTAAAAAAAATTATGAAAAGACAACAAACACATGCAAAAATATCTGAGAAGTTGAATCTGGACCATAGAAGCGATCAATTGTGTTGTCCGCCATTTTGAGAGAGAAAAGTTGTGAATATTTGAGTCCGATAAGTGCAGAGAAATTATTATTTTTCCACACAGTCGGCTTTGTTAAGTAAGCAAGTCGCTAAGTAGCACTAATGGTTGTGCGTCTTATCATTACAGAGTGCCACATCTACAATATATGCACACACAAGGTCCATTGGTGACGGCAACCTGTCTCATTGATACCAACCACGTGGCTCTACTGACCGTCACCGGTCTAATTTCTAATAACACCGACTGCACAATATATATGTCACAAGTCGCGTCTCATTCCTGTGGTCAACTCAAGCGTGACCCATAATAACATGATGATCAGTCACGCATCAGATGGCCTGCTCTTCAACAACCTGTTGTATTCAATGGGTTTAAATTACGACTGGCTCCGGGGCACATGATCCGCGTCTTGGGAAGCGTCTCAAGTTTATGTGGGACCTCAACTGTTCACTGGCCCATTTCTCTATTTCACAGTGCATCGAGTCAACAGTGTTGTGCATTCTTGTGGGATTATTTCTATATTCTGCTGTGTGACATGTAAATAGCTTTACCGTTATGGGGTTGTTTATGTGATTGTTTATGCGTGTATTTAAATTTGTTTTCGGAAATAGAAATTTAAACATGTGTGAAGCTTTTTATCCATGCTTAAAGTGTTTTTTAAAGCTTAGATAGTTTGATATTCCCTGCTCCTTACCGGCTGGTTTTGCTTGTCGGATTACCATTCTTTCTGTGCATCTTCACAAGATAGATAAGAGAGTGTTAAATGTCGCCGACTGTTGAGTATCATGTAGATTATGATGTTCTCATGTTAACGTTCTCCTGCGAGGAGAGACTTTATTGTTGCTATACTTAATTTTCATATATATTTGTGATAAATTACCAAATATTAAGTCTTTTAAACATTTAAGTAACAGACAAATTATATAACTTGTAATCATTGCAATTTACGATTTAATCCAAACGTTCAAACTTCTTCATGAAATAGATAATAATAACACACTCAACTTCTTAAATTCATAAAACAAGCAATTCTACTGCTAAATAATATAAAGAATTTGCTAAATATGGTTTAAATGCAACTCCTTAACTTTTCGTGTAAACAGCATCTGAAATTCTATCTTATTTAAAGTAGACAAGCAGGGGAACTGCTATTAAAAATTGTGTATAATTTGAACTTTCTAATATTACATACAATTTTGGTGATTAGAACTGTTTTTAGTATGTTTATTCACTTGTTATTAATTAATCCGACATGAGCACACGCTGAGTAAAGTCACCAGGAAGAGACACTGGAAAGGCCAGAAGGTCTATTGTATTATCGTCTTAAGAAAACAATATTGAAATTAATAGTTTCATCATTATATGTCAGTTGATATTTGAGTATAAAACTGTCGTAATATAAAAAGAGATTCCATTAAAAGTAATAAATAATCCCCCCCCCCAAATTTTTGAAGATTTTGTTTGATTTTCATTTTTTTTGTCAAATTATCACTGGAAACTGTAATTGTTTAAAATAAATGCTTGACGGCGCTGGTAAGTTTACAAGGATAATTAAGCCATCTTTTCAACACCTTTAGAGATTTTCTGTGTGTGAACTATTCTATTATAGTCCTTATAGTCTTCTCGTTACATCTAAATAAGTCTGTTTCTTCTTTGGAGTGAACTTGTGCATTTTTACTTGAGATCTTTTCTCTTAGCTGTTTTTCATAGACTTAATTTCTATTCAATTGTATCATGTTATGTATCTGTTTTTCAACTTTTCAACTAACTGTGCCACGTTGTGAATTGGCAGTGTTTTTGACATATGTTAATGTTACGCCTTAGTGACCAGTGCTTGGTCCTTCTACCTTCCCTTTAGGCATGCAGCTTGTGGTGGATGTCACTCCCTATAGTGATATTAGCCTGTCTCGTAATTTTACGCAGGTTTAACACATTTATGCGGCCAGTACCTGTAAAGTGTCTACTTGTCGTGCCTACCCGTTAATGTTGTACATTAGTCATGGTAGATGCAGTTATCTGGAATGTGTCATTGTCTGATTACTTAGCGTGGACTTTCAATTCTATACCTAAATATGCTTCATTGCAACTAGTGAAAGCCGACGACTTCTTTCCGCTCTTTTTGTTTTCCTTAGAAAATCTCTAGTCCATTATATGTGCAGATCTAAGCTATCAGGGGTTAAACAGACCACTATGACATGGCTTACAGTTATGGTCTTTATTTGTTCTTTGGATTTGTATATTTCTCTCTCCTTGATGTTTATGAAACGTATATCTGGATTCTGAGTTTACTTTGTATTATCTTTACTACTTATTTCTCAAACATAATGTAAGCAACTTTCATAACAGTAGGGATAAAAAGTTAACATTGTTGCTCAGCTACAATATTACCGAGCGGTCAACCAAGCTTATCACTTATCCCTAAAAATGTAAGGTACCAGACAAGAAAGATTATTGCTAAATTTGTGTAAGGAATGATGCAATTCGGGTTAAAACCATTTGATATTGATGAAACAGTGCGATTTAAATTTTGTAAATAGGCTTAGACTGTTTTCAAATCTTACATGCATCAAATGAAATAATCAGATGACAAATTACTTCTATTTATAGAAGACTTTATATTAAAACTATAAGCGTTATTAGTTGTGTGGCGTGTAACAAATAATTGTATAGAATATGGGCAACTTATCTGTCGTCCAATCGTTAATGTAGAGGTTAAAGTCTACATGAGTAAGTGCCAATCTGTCGAATGTATTGTTTAATCTCACGCCACGATAATCAAAGTGTCGTATTTTACGACTTGGTGCCAGGAAGTGTGTCTGGCTCTCAATGTTCCATAGTAGCAATTTATGAATGACCTTGACTATAGAGTTATTATAATACGTCTTTGACCTTGACACTTCATGCTTGCAGAGTCATATACTCTCTAATAAACTCAACGTAAGCTTTGTGTATAAAATCAAAGTTTGGTATTGTTGTTTTAAACTGATTTGATCGGTCAGTTTTCACAGCCTATGATAGTGTTACTGTTTTTCGAAGAGTATTTTTTAGTTTTGTAAAGTATCTTGTCAATTTCTGGGTAGCTTCAAAGTCAAACCTTACGTCTGTCATGAGTGGCTTTCCGTTGGCCCCCAGATGACCAATAAACACAGTTAAGAGATATGGGATTCTTCTTTTATTTATTCCAACAGTATGACAAGATTTCTGTCAATCTGTTGTCAACCTTTATAAAATTAACTAGAGAAATGAGTACTCGTAGAGAGTACAACCACGCACATCATACACAAATGGACATATAACTACGGCCTATAACTACGTAAATTTTTCACAAATATTTCTGGATTTAACTAGCAGAAATTATATTTCTGGTCTATATCATCATTCCAAATATGAAAGAGATCCAAACAAGTTATCGCATAAACAGACACACAGACAGACACACAAGAAGAAAATATACCACAACACAATATAATTGTGTGCGTGGAAAAATTCATTTACGTTTCGTAGCCCAAGTTAGTCAAAACCACTGTATCATTTTATGAATAGTGCTTTTTTCTTAGTGCACCTGAATATAAGCTCAGGGAATTTTAATCAAAGAACAAAAGCATGAGAAGCAGTTAGTTAACGTAACAAGTTGACTCCGTCCGAGCTTTAAGCGAAACAAACAAACAAACAAACAAAAAATACATTTTATAAGTATTTTGTCTTTATCATAATTATGTAACATTATGTATTTTTTTTCCTCAACAGAAACAATGCAAAGAAAAAAGGAAACTCCCCGTTTGAACCTGCCTGATGGAGTCAAAGATATGTATCAACGGCGCTATAGCGACCCTGCAGTTTCTGATTGTCCTCGACCTAACCAAGGCAGACGGCGTCTCTCCATGGGTACCTTGAACGAGTTCAGAGACACGTCACCATGGGCTGTTAGATCACATGTGGAAAAAGTTCTCACGCAAAACACACCAAAACCTTATCATAGAATACAAAGTGCGAAGACAAAATGTTGCACAGAACAACCCCCCATCCAAACTGATCCTAGGAGAGGCTCAATGTCAGCGTATATCAGTCAGCGAAGTTCTAGTTCTATGAGCAACCGAAAACAAACATCAAGACCGTCATCAGCTGCTCCACGGGTAAAAACACCCCAAGAATGTCAGTCTAATGACGGCATGGATAACAGGCGTATGTCCGTTATTGATGGAATGAACAACAGACGTATGTCACAGAATCACACAGCGGCTCTTATAGCCATGAAAAGATCCGTTCAGTATGACGATAATGATGATGTAACTCCGCCAAAGTGTTTATACAAACTTCGCTCAAATGGGCAGATTGCTTCAGAACTTGCCGGACACATTTCTTTTAATGGAGATAAGCCAACAGTAATCCCAGCCAGAGACACCCTTAGCAGTTTCAGCGATTACCGATCATTTGATGACAACATTATCGAAAACTTCAAAAGAGTTCATTCAAAATTTGCAGGAATTCATAATTTCACCAGGAAAGAATTGATCAAACGGTTTGTTGATGACAATGAAACTGATTCACCTATGACCTGTGATCAAACATCACTCTTAGGAAACACTGCAAATACATTATCCACGAACAGACTTGACCCAAAAGGTCGCAGACACAGTGTGGTAGGGCCCAATTGTTTCTCAAGCACAAGCTTTGCGGACAAAGGAGGTAATCGAAAGACACGAAGAAACACAATCACAAATTTCGAAGTAATAGGTTCAACCAAACTCCATGGCAACCAAGGATATAGTGGTCGTCTTAGACTGATGCCAGTGCGAGAAGTACAATTCTTTGATTAATTCTGGACCAATAGTACTAGACTAGATAGACTGTGTTTGGTATTTTCCTTATCATTTTTTTTCATACATTAGCTATGTTTGAAATTTGGTTTTGCAAATTAAAATTCTAAGTTCATTTTACTCACTTGTTTTTGTTGGTATAAAGTCCATTTGATATTTTCTGAAAATAGTTTGTATTTAACTTAAAAGAGACGTTTTCTTTAGATTTTTACGGCATCGATATATTAATGCAACGACAGTATTCAAAGTGATGTTTGAAATGTTTCTTAACCCACTGTTATGAAGACCATATTCTGACTATACTGCGCTATTCTTTGTAATCTGTATACGCCAGAAGTGGCTACTACTACATTGAAGTTGACTATTTGAATGTGTGTCGGGGATAACTCAGTCGGTAGAGCATGTACTGGCATTAACTGCAATGTGGTTATAGTTGGACTGGTGTGGGTTCTAATGCCACTCCTGGTGTCATTTCCGACCTTTCCAAATATGTATTGAATTCAATTATTCATAATCTATCATAAGAATGTAGAAACTAGTAAAGAAATCCTTCATTACTTTTTTCAATCCTATTGAATGCGTCATCGGTTATTTCTATAAAACTGAACGCGTAATATGTATTCGTGAGGAATTACATAGTAAGCAGAAGTGGTGTATAAAATCAAAACTTTGATGTTTTGATAAGCATAGTCAACATTGTAAAAGAAATCAATCTGAAAATGATGAAGTATATTATTGTAATTTGATAGAATAAAATACGGGAAGAGTGCATCAGCAAGATTTATCTAAATCTATGATTTGTTGAAAACCGAGGTATCACATGTTTTCTGTTTCAGCACAAATCCTAAGAATCGGTACGATTCTGAAAAAGCTGTATTTTACATTAGAAATGTCATGATAGCGGAATTTAAGCAGTCAGGATCTCACTTTTATTTCTATTAGTGTACATCCTTTAGGAAAAATAAACGCACTTCCTTCGTGATTAGAAGCAAATTAACATAAATAATGTCCGAGTGTATTTGCAAATATGCTGACCTTCATTGACAGGCCTTACTGTCACTTTGCTTAGATATTCATATCTCGTGCCTCGCGTTGCGTAAATGGTGCGAAATGGTTTTGGTAGTCTCGTAGCCAATTGTAAGTAAACTAGAATTTCGGGTCGCTAAACGCTCCCTCAATTCGTCGATTTGGTCGCTACGCTCCCTCTCATTGCAATTTAATCATCACAAATAT